>LGUA01000794.1:0-10769 GCA_001660665.1 Emergomyces africanus | reverse complement strand
TCAATATTATATATTACCGTGCTTATCAGGCAGATTAACGGACGTGAAACGGGGTGAAGGACATTATCGAAGATGAGGGTAGGTGGGCCAGAGAGAAGGGGGGGGGTTTCAGGGTGGTGCCACATTTTACTATCGGTGGAAATCATCATACTATTGAAGGGCCGGTGGAGGATGCGGAATTTATTGGGCAGGTGGCGGACGTTAAAGAGGGGAGTTTAGAGGGTAGAGCGGTGAAGATTGGGGGGGGGGGGAGGTTGTTAAATCTTGAAGCCAACATTCGGCGCTGGCCTGGTTCCAAATGAGATTGAGAGACAGGATCACGATAGTTTCCTTTGCAAATTTCGATATACGTTCGCCTCAGAGTCGGATACAAAATAGATAGCCCTCTCCAACTAAATATCAAATATACATCACTTTCCAGTTTCGTCTAAACGCACTGCATTTAGGTCTTTCGACACATCCGCAATCCCCAACTCACTATGGGCATCCCCTTTCCCAACCCTCTCCACCAACTCCTTAAAAGCATTTCCAGCCCACCTAAAGTCCTCCAGTTCCAGATAGGTTTGCCCACTCAACCGTGTCCACAGCCAACCACCATGTGGGAACGTCGGAGCGGCAGCGTTATATTCAAACATAAACCTCTCATGTATCCATTTAGCAACAGCCATTGCATCTTTGCCGCTGATAATTGGATACGGTGATTCCTTCTCAACATGTCTGCCGCTGCCATCATCGACCGCAAGAGGTAAACGAACGTTGGCGAATGCGCACTGTCGGACTTTACTCGCGCTTATATCCTTGGGATCGACGCCGGGTTCGCTCATCACGTCTGTGCCGAGTATTTCGGCAACGAGATTGCCGCCCTCATGTGCCAATTGCTGGCAATACGACATGATCTTTTCCTCGCCGCCGCAGACTTCCTGGCGGAACTCAATAGCCGCTGGGATACAGTTGTATGGTGAATCATCGTTCGTGGCGACAAATTCAAATTGGAATTCAAAGGCAGATTTGTTTGCCTCCCTTGGGATTGGGAGCGCAATCTCCATGTTGTTAGGTACGAAGCCGTGCGAAGTGGGCAGAGTTGTGCGAATCATGGCTTGGTTGCGTGCAGGGACATGGAAGACTGCACAACCACGGGGGACGTAGAGCCATCTGGTAAAGCAGTGTTAAAACGGAGAGCTCGAATAATATGACAAACCGTCCAGAAGCTCAATTTTTGCGTGTTTGAATTTAGGGAGGGTGGGGGTGGAGGGGGAATTTGGTTGGGTTAACACACTTATGACAATTGCTCACGAAAAAATCAGGCTGCAACTGGCCCAAATCAAGAGGAATATGGCCAATGCCATGCGCACCATCCACGCAGCTCAATATACCTTCCCTCCGGCACTCCGCCAAGAGGTCCTCAAACGGGAATCGAACACCAGGGTTACTAACGATGATATCAAACAAAGCCACTTTAACGTTCAGCCCTTCGCTTTTCGCCTGCTTTACGACCTCGATAAACCGCTTCACGATCTCCTCATGACTAATAGGGAATGAATAGCGGACCTTGCGCGCTTGGAGAGGTGTAGTTTCCATCAACGACGCGATGGTCTTCTCGCAAGCCGCGTATACAGTGTCAAAGTAGACGATGACGTCGCCTGGCGCGTAGACAAGGTTTCGCAGGACGATGTTGACACCCGTCGTAGCATTTTTTGTAAAAACGACTTCGTTCACGGGGACATTGAGCAACCTGGCTACCTCCTTTCTGGCCGCATCGACGTATTTCGGCTGCAAGTAGCGGATGAACAGGTCTGGTTTCGCTTCAAGCTCATCTTGAAATTTCCGGGCCTCGTCCCGAACAACTGCAGGAAAACTTCCATATGATCCTATGTGATATTTACTTTTAGTCAACGGCTAGAAAAGGGGGGCATTGATATCAAAATGAAGAAGGGGCGAAATGGCCAAGGGCAGGGCGAAGCTCTGGGAATCAAGAGGCGGGGGACAGAGGGATAACAAATAAATAGAAAACAGCGGAATTTTCGCCGAGTTTTATGCAGTATTTAAATTAGCTTACCGTGGTTTAAATTCTTGTATTTTGGATCGAAAAGGAAATGTTTGAGCATCGGAGGCCCAAATGGGGTCAATTTATCAGAAGCCACGGCTGATTCCATGTCGAGATATTTGCCTCCCTTTAAACGATATATATAATAGTACTCGTACTATTTATGTATAAACCTGATCAAGGATTCCCTCGCGCACTCAATTGGATAGAGTGAACGTGTGTAAATGTTCTCTTTCCCCGCTATCTATATTCTCAGTAATAGACGGGCAATTGATTCTTCTTCTTCTTCTTCTTCTTTTTCTAAAAAAAATGTAAAACGAATAAAGAAGATAGAAAGGTCGTTTTTGAGAACCCCTTCTCCAACTAACTCTTCACCTCGTCGAACGGGAATTGAACTGACTTTTATATATAATCTTTTTTTCGAGTCCAAGAAAATCCCGCGCCCTATGACTCCTATGACTATGTCACAAAATCTCCACCGGGTGGAATAAGGCGATTCAATGGACTAACAATTCCCTTGTGCGGGCTCCTTTGGCGGGGTAAATAATAAAAAAAAAACGAGGCGTCTTCAAATCCGCCGTTGTCGTGATTTTTTTTTATAATTTATACCGAGAAATGAGCGCACTGGCCAATTACTGTTAAAAATCGCAATTCCTTCAATTAATAATATAGTTCGTGTTGCATCGGACAGCGGATATAGGCGGGCATGACATGTTTCTTTTTTTCCTTCCTGCAGTCGAAGGATTATTTATTTCTGTTAAATATTTAGATGTCCACCGCGGTATTTGGATTCCAGCAGAAATAGGAGTTTAACCTTAAAAAACTTGTATATAGAGCGGGGTTCTTCAGGGTATGGCAAAATTAGCAGCATCTTTTATACGAGGACAAGCAAACCTCGTTAGTAATTAATTGCATTTGACAGAAAGATATTTAAGTAGGGGTGTTCCACCACCCCCCAAAAAAACAAAAGGGACTGACACAGTTTGCCAAATTCTAACATTCAATTAGTACTTTACTGAAGGGTATGGATCAACTTCCACAATCAACACCCCCAAAGGTAGCATTCATGTCGTAAATAAAAACAGCTTATCTAGTAGTATCAAATCCCCCCCCCCCACAGCAAGGGAAGCGATGCTCAATTGCAGAGCGGCTAGACAAGGGACAACGTGACACCCACGTGGTTTTTCTACTGTTACCTATCTTCAATATATATATATAGTATATATATATACTATATTTTTGGCACATGGGGTTGCAGCAGAAAAATCCCGAATACGCGAAATCAAACTAGCGAGCTCTTGTTGAAAGGGAGTTAAACATTTTAGTGGTGACGTGGATTGTACTAGCAGCATGTTAACATGATGTGCAGTGCATACTACCTAGGTACTGACTGGGAAAAAGGAAAGAAAAAAAAGGACTAAAAAACCGACAAAGCCACGAGGGAAGACAAATAATTACTTTCTAAATTAAGGGAAGACAACTAACAGTTAAGAGTAAAAAGTACATACATACAACAACAGTACTACTATACATTGGCGCTGGTTTTAAGCCTGTTGAAGAACAAAATATGGTACTGTACTGTACACCATTGGCAGCAGGGAGGGGAAATTGGAATGCATGAAATTAAACTTGAGCGACAGCCTTGTTTGATCGCTATCGAGTTGTTGAAAAGGGCATATAAATTATACAGCACAGTGCAGTGCTCAAGAAAACATGTTTGACACTGCAATTAGCGCGCGCAGCCCAACAAGCCTATCCAACCGACATAACCTCTTCCAAAGCGGCAACATCGTCCACGTTTATTTATAGTAACGCGATCCCGTTTTTACCCTATCATATACTAACGCCCATCCCATCCCACCCCAACAAGTGCTGTGCCGCTTCTGCCCAATAATATTAACTACTACCATTATGTAGCCTAATACATTTTTTTTCACCGCTTCCCTTTCTTCTTCGCAGCCACAACCTTAAACGGCGCACTGCTGCTATTGTCTTCACGATGAGCAGCCGATTGGCTCCCCTTCTTTGCAACTTCGTTCCAGCCGTCAGAGCCGTTGGAGGAGTCTGGAACAGTGCCAAACCCATTGCTGCCAGCATTCAGGGGCGCAGGGTCGATGATGCCCTTGTCGGCAAGTTTGCGGCGACGGACAAATTCCTCGGCGAAACGACGGCCATCAAGTGTTTGTGAGTTGGCGTACACGGAGTCGGAAATGATTTCCGTTTCCGGAGGGAGAAGGAGGAGTTGTTGGACGAAGTCATCAACTATATTATTATTATTATTATTATTATTTTTATTGTTAGCTCACAATTTTTTTTAAAAAACAAGTTCCTCTTGTAATTCATATACATTATGTGTTTCCGAGGAGATAACAATATTTTTAGTACTAGGAATGCAGCAAACACCTAAAAAAAACCTGACTTACCATTGATAGAGCTATTCAGCCCCTTGCCCAGGGCATGTTTCGCCCATTTCAGAAGTTCGTCAACGGGCTTATTCGCATTAGTCGACTGCGTCGAACCTAACGCGGATGGTCTCGAGAGGACAGTTGTGGGTCGAGGTTTCGCAGCCGCCACAGGGGCGACGGGGATGGATCTTGGTCCAGCCGGTGCGGTAGGGGGAGGCTTTGCCTTGCCACCCGCTCCAACTGTTGTCCATGCCCCCGAGGGCGCAGTTGGTGGAGAAACTTTGCTAGCAAGATCAGCATAGCGCTTGCCCGCAGCGGCGATGGGCAAGCCCACACCAGCAGCAGCGGCAGCCTGAGCATTGCTTGCAGCAGCAGCCAACCGCTGCTTGCGAGCCTCTTCTTCCTTTTGGATTTGGGCTAGGGTCTTTTTGGGCGCAGAGGCAGCAGGGACGCCTGGTTGCGGTTTGCTGCCCGCAGGTTGCTTCGCCCACACAGAGCCAGCGGCGGACGGGGGTGTGGCGGGAGACCCGCTGCTCGCCCAGTTTGCTGTTGATGGTAGTCCTGGAGCTGGAGCTGGAGGTTGATTAGCGCGTTCCTGTTCTGCAAGGGCACGTCTGGCAGCCGCTGCAACTTCTTCCCGTTTAGCAGCTTTGCGAGCTTCAGCTTCTTGAATTTCTTTCAATGAGGGTCCCTTCGGTGCCTCAGTGGTTTCTTTTGCCCATGGAGCGATCGATGTGGTTGGCGTCTCAATTGGCGTCTGGCTTTGCGACCTGGAGCTTGCTGCTAGGGTATCTGCAACGTTTTGTCGGTTGCGTTGCGCAGCGGGTGCGGGGAGGGGCGACTGTGATGGTGGTGGCGGGAAGGGTTGAGGCATACCAATATCCACCTTAGCCCATGGGGAATCAGGTTGTGTGGCTGGAGGTTGTGTCTGCTGTTGCTGCTGTTGCTGTTGCTGTCGCTGAGCAGATGCGGCTTTTTGTACCTGCTGAGAAAGAGAGAGCGGCTCCGTCTCCCGCTGCTGGACGTGCTCCTGTTTGGGAGCTTGCATTGGCGGCTTGGAGATATCATCATGACGTTCAAATCCGTCGCCAGCTGGCACTGTTGGGGGATGTGTGGGAAGCCCTTCCGTCCTTCTAACGATATCATCATCTGTTTGCCTCCTTAATGCATGAAATTGCCGCAAACGTTCGTCACGAGCTTGCTGGTCGAAAATAGAATCCCCTTTGGCTTTGTCAAACTGCTCCTGTTCCTGCTGTAAACGAGCTCGGTCCTGGAGCATAGTCGCCACTTGCTGGGATTGTACGGCATTTTCTTGCTGCCTTGCTCCGAAAGAAGTGCCAGCATTGAAGGGGAATTGGGACGGGCGATTGATGTTCAAGCGATCAACCAAACTTGGGAGCTCTTCCTGGCCAGCCATCATATCCTGTGGAAGCATTTGAGGCGGCACGTTGGGCACGTTCGGCACGTTCGGTTGACGCATGGTGGGCTCGAAAAACCAGGTACGGCTTGGGGTGGTTGGATGGGACCTTGGATTGGAGATGGCTGGTACCCTCCTGGCGAGGTGATGCTACCAAAGCTCGGTTGGCTGTGGAGGCTGTGGGCGCTAGAGTGGTGTTGTAGTTGGGGGTGCATGGTAGTATGGGAGGTATTCTGCATGGCCATCTGCTTCATAAGGACTTGTTGCTGAGCAAGATGTTCCTTCTGCCTCGCCATCAAATACTGTTCTTCTTGCTTCCTCCTTTCCAGGGCATTTTGCTGGTCTGCGGTAAGAGTTGTGCCAAAGCTCGGGAAGCTAGTAGGGAAAGGGGGTTGTGCAACTCCAGCTTGTGATGCCGATGCACCCCATGGGCCCGGTTGACTCGAAGGGGGGCCATGGGGAACACCGATCTGCGGCACAAGGAATGGCTCCCGAGAGTTGCCAATACGTCGAACAAGCTGAGCAAGAGGTTCATACTCCGCATCCTCCAACTTCTTCACTTGGAGCTCTGCTGTAAAGAAACCTGCTTTGAACCAATCATGCATCTCGAGTCCAGACCACGGGCCTTGCGTGTTGCCCTGGGGATCGCGATATATCCATCGCATGCGATCTGGCATCACCATTTGTCGCTGTTGGGATGTCGGCAGCTGTGTGTTTGACGAACTCGCACTGGAATGGCTTTGGCCGGTTTGGGCCATGCCGTCCGCAGGAGCTTGGGATGGTGGAATAGATATTTGTGTGGTGGCTGACGACACTGGAGGCTGAGAAGACGCAGCCGAAATGGGTTGTTGTTGAGGTCCTTGGCCAGGTTTATCCCCAGATAAAAAGGCGTCTCTTCCGAGGTCAAGACCACCAAGCGGAGAAAAAATACCACCAGAACGAGTGGACTGTTCAGTGTCTCTTCTCGAGATGCCAGTGTCGAACGGGCTGGTACTGGAAACGTTCCTGTTATCGCCCTGCTGCCTCATTGTACCTTCAATTCCAGTAGAATCCGGGCGGGCCTGTTCTCCACGCATTTGGTCTTGCATGGCCGGAGGGAATAAGGATCCCATTTTACTTGTGCGACCAGCATTGGGAAGGCTGGTATGCGAACCAAAAAAGCCACCTCCTCCGAGAGTCGCGAGGCTAGGGGACTGTAAATCTGCCATCGATCCAAATATAGGATCACCAAACCCGGACGCAAAGCCGGATCGCTCCCGTGTGGGAGTGCCTACCGCTGCACTCGTAGGCCAGCCACCAGCGGACCCGAGCGACGACAGCCCACCTAGACCGGATAAGCTCGGGAACCCCCGACCTGCGCCAACACTTGATGTTTGGCTCCGATCGCCAGCTGATGGGTCTACCGCAGACCCACCCCGACGGATCGAACCAAACCCACCCATTCCAGGATCCTCAGGGATGTCACTCAGTCCGGGCAAGTGGGCATGCTGGATATCGGAACCGTCCGTGTCGATATCGTCAGTATCGGCCCTCTCGCCATGTGGACTCTGGTAAGGATTCGTATTGGTAGGACTCATTGGCTCATGCGCGTGGTGATTGGGAGTCTGGTGGGCAGGTTGGCTTTGCTGGTTGCCTACAATGTCTCGAAAACTAGGCCCACCAGAAGATGCCATACCGAACGAAAGGCCAAACTGATCGATCCCCGGGGTAGAGGAGCTTGTAGTCGCAGGGGCATCTAGGTCCTGTCCACCAAGCGCTGCGCTCCCGCTCCGTGGCTCATCATCAAAAGGATTGGTCTCACTGCGAGTCGTGCGTGTCTTTACGCTTTCTCCCCACGATGGCTGTTGAGGTGGCGGACTGGAATCCTCAATCTCGGGGAGACGATCCAGGGCAGCTAGGGACAATTTCTCCTTAACGCTAGATCCCATATCTTCCGAGCTATCTTTTGACAACAGACCCTTGAATCGACTCTCCCCCCGCAGGCTACCGAAGCTGGGCTTCTTGTCGCTCATTCCGGCACTGCTGCTCATTGGGCCTAGGGAAAAGCTGCCAAAGGCACCCATTGGCGAAAATGTGGAACTGTGGGCTGACGATGGCCATGGGGAAGTCGAAGAATTTGAGCTTCCGCCGACAGGGCCCGTGGCGCTGCGCTTCAGGGTCCCATACGGAGAGCTCATATCAAGACTAGCATCACGGCCACTATTTTCTTTGTCCTTCTCGTCTAATTTCGGCTCTACTTCTCGGAAATCGGTCTTTCGGCGGAGCAACGATGGTGGAGGGGCTGATGTGTTTGTATCATCCCGGAAGAAACGGGAAGTGCCCGTGGGGGACATGGGATTCGCTGATGAATCACCAGTCCCACGACGTCGCGGGGCGGTTCGCGCAGACCCAGGAGATGATGTGTTGAAGGATCCAACGTGAGACTGGGAATGGGAGATGGACCCCTTACGAGCGGCATTACCGCTGGCACTGGAGGCATCCTTTGATCCACTTTGCGGAGGGGGCTTCAGCGGGGAGTTGACCGAGCCAGAGAATAACTAGGTCGAAAAGTCCAGGTCAGTAATTGTTAGTCATTGCATTCGCGCCAAGAGAGAAAACCTACATCCTTTTCTTCGTCATTCATTTCTGTCAATGCCAAAGGCTGAACCTGTCCGCTGTGGTCCCAGCAAACCTCAGGGCCCGGGATGCCTTCTTTAAGATCCTCCCGTTTATTCCAACTGCCATTAACGGAGGAGGGCATTTCATCATAGGGATTCCAATCCGCCATAAAATAATCGGATATATGTTTCCCCCAGTTCCCCAGGTCCTGTTGATTTTTGTAGAGACTTAAAAGTTGGTCTTTGGAGTACCTGCTATCATTGGGGTTGTTACGTGCGGAGCCTGACTGATAACTGGAGCTAAGATGAGGGGGGATATAGGCTGCAACGGTAGGAGTAGAGGTAGAAGACGTGGTTTGCGCGCTCTCTCGGGTATGGGAATTGTTGGTAGCAAGAGATGGACGGCGGAAGGTTTGGGTAGCTCCGTTCATACGGGTGCGAGACCTGGCAGACAAAAAAAAAAGAAAAAAAAATTATATCAGATTAGCTCCGTAGTCATCGCTGACAGAACATCACAAGACACGCAAAAAGCAGAATATGGTAGTGATAAGTTATGGACAAAAGAGACAAAGAGGGTAACGGGTAGAGGCATCTAGATGAGAGAGAGAGAGAGCGGGTACAATTCAATAATGTGGATGAGAGATAGGTCAAAATCAAGGGGAAAATATAGAGAAATCCCCAATAGAGGAAGTATGTGAGGAAGTATTTGAGGCTTTTAAGGAATTCGCTTTCAAAAAAAAAAGGACGGACACATATGAAGCTAAGTCACAATTGTGCTTTGGGGATAAATCCGGAATAGGGAGTAGAGTATATATTGAGAGTACATAAGAACAGGAAAAACCGTGTTGAACATGGGCAAATAGGCCCAATCGGTCCCGTTTTACAGGATAAGAACCTGTTCAGGGGATCCTGTAAAAAAATTGCGTTTTTGATGGTGAATCAAACAGTAGGAAGATTATGAGCCGGTGACGATGTTTAACCTCATTCCCTACGAGCCACTAGAGAGGTATCATTATTCCAGAAAGTCATTTAGATATACTATATATATATAGTATATATGATCCCTCTGGGGTGTCTGTAAAGAGGAGAGATAAAATAAAAAGGGGTTATTATTTAGGGCTGAAATAAGGAGTCGCAACCGACACACAAGTTCAACAATTTTGAGCTTTCATGGAAAACGTCTTTTAAGAAATATAAGCACTATTTATTTGGCAATGGTAAATGGGCAGCTGTCATCAAAATGAATCTTCCCAGGTGGAGGAGGATTGTGACCTGAGAGACGAGAACGACAGGAGTTCCCAGCCATCGATCTGGCTTTCTCTTTTGATATTGGGCCGGGGGTGCGTGGCAGCAGGGTCGGGCGGTAAATAAATGAATAATAAATAACTAGTATTTAGTCCACGCCTTGGTGCAGGGTTCAAAAACAGCTTACATCACACAGTTTTTCATCAGCCTGTTAACAGCCCTGGAGACGAGACAATCTTGGAATGGGAGCAGGAAAAAAACATGTTCCTCTCTTCACTGCACCTGTAAATGAAAAGGGCCTGGAATAATAGTGTTTCTTTGAAGCTTGGAAATCCTGGTCGCTCTTCTTTTTGTTTTGGTCCATGAAACTGGCTGCATGTTAAAATGCTAGTACTATAGTATGTGTAGTACACTAACTAACTTAACTAGGAGGTTGCATTCGTCCATTTTTCTTTGGCAACCTGTCTTGAGCGTTCCCATTTCTCATGTTTGCACCCATGTAAAGGTGGTTATCCGAACTAGGGGGAGTCTGTTTCTTTATTCCCAATAGTATCTTGAAGAGCTATACGTAGGTTATGCAAAGCGGTCCCAGTTTTGAAGGAACTTGAACAGAAATGAAGTTTGTTGCTGTGGATGTAACTAGCTGGTTTCCGCATACTGCCACCCGCTGCCGGTGATTGGGCCTTATTTCCCCCCCCCCCCCCCGCTGCCTCCAACGTTAAAAGTATGTATGTATGTATGTACAGTACATACTCCGTACAGTACATACATACATACATACAAGCATACGGAGTACATACATACATACATACATAGAAGCATAGTAGTAGTACCTCTCTATAGCGTAACTTTACACCCACCGTACTACGCTAAAGCCCACTGCAAACTCCTTCGCCATCTGACAATATTCTTCTTTTTTCTGCACCAAATCCGTTCTTTTGATTTCTGAGCCCCCCGTCCCCCAACCACCTTCGACTTTTCCATCTCCAGCACCTCTTTGTACTGTACACGAATACACGCCGCATATATCACCTATAGCAAGCTCGCCCCCTCTTAACTTT
>LGUA01000793.1:0-10790 GCA_001660665.1 Emergomyces africanus | reverse complement strand
ATGTGTTGGGTGGCGGCTGTAAGTAAGATTGAACAATGCGGAATCACGTTGTTTTCTTTCATCACATTCTGATATTAGCGAGATTCGAGCAAAATATTCAATTTCTACCGACTTTTTGGTCGAATTGTCAAGATCATACTATTCATGAGTACGGAGCACTCCGTACAAAGCAAAAAATGGGCCCTTTGCGAGTCCGCCTGTAGAGTTGGCTTGTTAAGCGCCCCTAAATGTTACCAGTCCCCGCCAACCCTGTTCACGCAGGCTGGGCACCACCTCCGTACAGCCAACCACCAGGAGCAGATGCCCATGTTTCCTCGCTTCAATGACCTTTCCGAACGCCTGCGTGTGGAAAGAGACAGTGTTATCCTGCCATTAACCTTGCTGCCTTTTTGCTGTCTTCTGGTCCAGCCAAATACTAGCAATATAATATGGCGCCCTCTGTCTCCAACGCGTCTGGATGGGGAACATCGCTCACACTGCAAGCCGTCAGCCAAGGCCGCCATCAAGGAGCCCATGCTTGAGATCCACCAATTCCTGGCTCCAACAAGTCACATCTCACACAGCCGTGTTTCGTGTCCATGGCGGATCCTGGTTTGCTGCAACCCATCTTGAGCTTCGTGCTTGGGGCAATATCTTTCAGACCACCTGTGACAAAGCCTAGGTCTAGGCGGTTTCCCCCCAATGCTCGCCTGAACAACAACCTTGTTCTTGGATGCATCTGCACTACTGAGGCCGGCGGCAATTTCGAATCCTTCCTTCCTTCCTTTTTTTTTAGATAAAAGTAAATCACAAATGAACATACACGGATGAATGAAGTCAAAAAAAAGATAAGACCAAAGAGATCAATATCGATTGGAGGTTGGCCTTCAAACATATACAGTCGCGCGAACTCGGTTTGATGAGCCGTTATTGTTATTTTTTAAGTCTTGCGCGCTCTTTTTAATTATTGTCTGGGTATTTTCAAGATTGCAAATCCCTCGATACTCTCCTATGCGTACTTAAACTACCGATTTGTCACTCATGTGAGAAATAATGGCTTTCTACTCCGTAAACAGGTATGCTGATCTCACCCCAGCCTTAGGATATTTAGCATGCAACAAGGGGCCCCGTCATACCTCACCCGATACCTTCCCTAAGGTGATTGCTCGGCGGCTACGTGGTTAATTTGGAAGGCTGGGCCTCAAGAAGTAAGGATCAACTGCAAGCCATTCCGCAAATCACAGCCATCACACGCCCAGGGAACCCCCATAGACGAATTGGCGAGGAGGAAGTGGCCGGTTTAGCCACCACGAGATAGATAATACGCCCATCTTGCTCCATCTTCCATTTTTCCCTCTTAAAACAAAACATAAGAATAAATTCTACACAAATCTCTAGCATCAAGAAAGAAGTCACTTTTTGACAAAGTCCTTCTTGTTCTGTCAAATCGAAGAACTCTCGCTAGCGTTTATTCAACCATTTCATTAGCAGCGCTTGAGATTAAGTAGCCGGTCTGGCGTCCGTGCTGCGGGGAAAACCGCGAGTCGGGGGCAATGTCTCTAAAACAGGTAAGGAAATCGCGGGGAGCAATATGCCTCTGAGAGTTTTTTTTTTTTTTTGTTCCTTTCGAGTGACTGACTTTTCATATGGGGCTAAATAGGAGATCGAAACTTGGGTTCAAGCTCTGGCGAACTACGATAATAATGAGTTTGAAGAAGCATTAAAAGTCTTCAATAATATCGCTGATACATCGAAAATCCTCTTCAATTGTGGTGTCATATATGCAACTTTGGGAGAGCACTTTAGAGCGGTATGTTATGATGAATAAAAAATGAAAAAGAAAACCGAAATATTTTTGAGGAAGGCTTAATAACAATGTATTAATTAATTGGATCTTTCTAGGTGGAATGTTACCAACGGGCTGTTTCCCTCGACCAGTATTTTGCCGTTGCATATTTCCAACAAGGTGTCTCCAATTTCCTCGTGGGCGATTTCGAAGAAGCTCTTGCCAATTTCAATGACACACTTCTATATCTGAGAGGAAATACGTCGATTGACTATGAGCAGCTTGGGTTGAAATTCCAATTGTTCTCTTGTGAAGTGCTTTTCAATCGGGGACTATGTTACGTCTATCTCCAACAACCAGACGCCGGTATGCAAGACCTCCAATATGCCTCGAAAGAAAAAGTTAAGCCGGATCACGAAGTCATTGATGAAGCTATTAAAGAAAATGCAGAGGTAGGTTGCTCCAGCTCACAAACGTGCATTCCTTGGATTCCTTTACTCAAATTTCCTGCTTAGGGTTACACTGTCTTCTCTATTCCCGTGGGAATTGTTTACCGGCCAAGCGAGGCAAAGGTCAAAAATTTAAAAACCAAGGAATATCTTGGGAAAGCCAGGCTAGTGGCCGCTTCTGACCGTGCAAATGCGTTCACAGGCTTCCAAGGATCTGAAATCAAGAAAAATGCAGTCGACATAGGAAAAGATGACCGACCCCCCGAATCAATATCATTCGCTGCGTCTAACCTAGTTCAGAAGGGCCTAACTAGCCGTGGAGGGAGACAACAGTCGGAACCACCTCTCAGCCGAAACTTGTTCCCACCAACCCCGCCGCCAGAATCAGAGAAACCACCATCTGTTGCTAGTAGTGGTTCTCCTAGTAATTCTTATGGTCTATCAGGACGTGGCCCGAGGCCGCCGATGTTGGATTTGAGTCGATCAGATAATATACCCGCGAACGACACTGGGGCGATGGGGGCACCTAGACCGGTGGAGAGGCCGCGAATAGGAACCGTTCGAACTGCTTCAGAACCCCGCGGCCCACCCACGAGACAGTATTCCAACTCGCGGAGTCGGGACCAAAACGGCAGACCTCTGTACCGAGAAACTACCCGACGAATGCAACGGGACTCGAACTTTTCACCTGTGGACGAAGACGCGTACCCTGATGAAGTCTACGACATGTACTCTCAACCTCATAATGACCGATCGGCAGGAAATACCAGAGGACCAAATGTGAGGCGTCCCCGGCAGCCACAACAAGCGCAGAAACCTCCCCGATTCTTGGAGGACGGCGATTACGCCAGTGACACGTACGAAGACGATTCAGCGGACGAAGGCGAGTTTGAGATGATGGGTGCCCCTCCTCCACGTTCACACCGGCGGCAATTGTCACGGCGGTCAGATGTACGCAAGATCCGGGCCAAGGTGCATGCGAGTAGTGACGTACGGTTTATCATGATTGGCTCGTCCGTTGGGTATAATGAATTTGAAGCTAAGATCCGGGATAAGTTCGGGTTTACACAACGGGTGCGGTTACAGATGCAGGATGATGGGGATATGGTTACGATGGGCGACCAAGATGATCTTGACATGCTGCTTTCGACTGCAAAGCAGGAGGCGAGGAAGGATGGCCTTGATATGGGGAAGATTGAGGTATGTATTTTCCTTTCTTTTTTTATATTTCTTCTCGTTGTTTCTCGGCGTTGCTCCTGCTTCTTTTCAAGCATTGTGTAATCATTTCTGTATACTAACTTTTGATCTTCTCGTCCCCTTGCAGATTTGGGTACAAGGAGCATGAACATTCGATGTATATCTGCTCTTTTCTCGCGGCATTTTCTTGCCCTCCATTTCGACCCACATTTATGGCAATGGCTTTAATCTGTCGAGCCTAATTTACATGAATCTAACGAACCGCATACTACGTCTATCCTTCTTACCTCTTTTCACTATATACCAACATTGTCTATTGATATCAAGCTGTCTGGTTTTTCCTTCTCTCCTCGCATGATTTTTGGGGGTATCATATGGATATCTTCGTTTCCTTGGCTGCTGTCTTTTTTTTTTGGCTCTTTTTCTGTATTCTAGGCCCCAGCCTCCTAGCATGCGGTACCCTTTTCTGGGAGGAAAAAAAATGATTGTTTTAATAAAACTCGGAAGAGTGAGAGAAAGCTAATGGGACGAGCGGAATTAATTCGTTGTTTTCTCTTCCCCCCTCAATTACTGTTGGTTTCTTTTAACTGGGCGTTTTAACTAACTAGATTTAATTCATTGTTTATTTTATTTATTTATTTTTGTTTGCTTTATTTTTAGATATGTTCACACGTAAATTACCCCCCCCCCCCAGTTCATTCTCCTTTCCCGTCCAGCGGCTATATCCAGTGTCTGCTGTGGCTGGGGTGAAACAGCAAATCGAGATACGGCGGCTACATGATGCTATGGCTGATCTAGATTTTTGGCGGTTGTTCCGAAGTTTATGCTTGCATGGTTACGTGCTTGTCAAGGGCAGTGCAAATGCCCCCGAGCTATGTTCTCCCCTAATACCGTGTCTCCCTTTTCCTCTGAAATATTCAGACAGAGTATTCCGCTGGTTGTTGCTGCTCTGGCTGGGCCAACGATTTAGGGCTCTGACTAAGCGCGCCCGCGCCCTGCTCCGTGAGGCCACAGTAGCCACAAGCGCAACAAAACCGAACATCCAGAGCTTCAACAGCACCAACAACAGCACAACAACAGCACAACAACACAGTATAGCTCCAGCATCAATTAGAGATAAATAATGGGCAGCTTTTCGTGACATATGTATATGTATATTTCCCAGATACCCAAATATCCTGCACAACCAATGCAACGGCAGCCGCCATAATGACAGACATCACTCCTCTCGTCAACGACCTGCTCCAGTCTTCAAATGGCACCGACGGGATCCAACCCGGATCACAAGCCAGGATAGAGGAGCGACCGTCAGCAGAGACAGTGGATGAATTTCTGAAGGAGGCCTATAGAATAGTACGTAAGACGAACTAACGATAGTAGAATAAAAGGAAGGAAAAGACTACATATCTATATTCTATACACTTTTATATATAAAAGGGTGAGAGATTGTTGAAGCTGATAAGAGAATATGACAGAATGCGCACATAACCTCCCTACTCACTTACCTGAAATCCATCCGACAATCATATCTCTCAACCACCTCTGCTCGGGCCCATTTCTCGCATAGTAGCCCGCACGCCCAGCACCATCACCACCTTTCCACGACTACGACACTCCAACAACCACCGGACCAGAAACAACACTTAACTGACGCAGACCGTGACACAATTGACTCCTCTACCGCCCTCGTCCTCCGCGATCTATCTAGCTCAATCACCAATCTCGCCTCAGCCGAAACCCTACGCCAAGAAACGCAATCGACACTGCTACGCAAGAAGTTCGGGCTCGACTACAAGAACAGTGCACTCTGGAAGTGGGCTGCCGGTGGGAACCAAGCGGAGAAGCAGGCGGGCTCGGCCGAGCAGGAACGGCTGGAAGAGACGGAGAGGACGTTGAAGACGATCCGAGAGAATGTGTTATGGTGGTTGAGGAGGCGGCTGGAAGGGGTGGCGGAGGTACAGAGGGCAATGGTAGAGAAGCGGATTGAAAGGGCTAGGGAGAAGGAGAAGAGTGTTTTGTATAAGATGAGTGGTACTTCTGGGGTTGGTGCTGGTGGTTTTGGTGCCGGGGCTGAACCAGGGTTATCGATGAGGGATCATCGTGCTCCTGGCGCTCCTGATGTCCCTCCATATGTGATTGATGAGAAAGAGAAGGCTGAGATTGAATCGAAGCTGTCACCTGAACAGCTGCAGTTATTTGCGCAAGAGAATGATGGACTATTGAAGCATTATGAGGATACACTGGGCAAAGTGAAGTATGTGTTTTTGCAGGTTTTCCGCTTTTTTTTAAATAATAAACCTTTGGTGCCTTCTTCGTGCCTTCTCCCCCCCCCCAGAAAATTCCTTTTTAAAGAAGACTGCCGAGCTACGCTAATAACAAATCTTAGGAATGCCGAGAAATCGCTCCTGGAGATCTCCTCCTTACAGCAGACGCTTGTCATGCATTTATCCACGCAGGAAGACTTCATTAACCAGCTTGTCTCGGACGCGGTTAAGACGGAAACCAACGTTGGGCAAGGCAACAAGGACCTAAAGCGGGCTGCTGAGCGGCGGAGTACCGCCCAAGCGGTATTCTGGGGGACCGTTGGGCTGTGTACGTGGTTGGTTATTTGGGACGCGATCTTTTGATATTTTGATCTATGGATATAATTTTTTATTCAGACACACCCAGAGGGATTGATAATTCTGCATTGCGGGGGAGGGGTCGACCACTGCCAATAGGTTTGCTGGCTGGCTTCCCGTTAGAACAATCATGCTTGTTAAAATCTTTGCTGGATAATAACTATCCACTACCTGAGGTAGCCGCACATCCTACGGAGTACATATAACTATATACTCCGTAGCAACCCTGTAAGTGTATTCTCTCCTGGAAAAGAAAAACCCCCCCAAAAAAAAAAAAATCAAAAAATCAAAAAGATATTTTAGCAAAAAAGACGGCTGGGATCTTTACTCTGTAGCTACTGCGTAGTATGTATGCCTATCACTATCTGTCCGCAATTATTCCAGGTAGCTCCTTGTAACGAGATATCCCGGATGCAAATGAAAGGGAGGAATTATCTCCTTACCTCCGATGACATTTGCTGAGCATTAATCCATGCTATTTTCGCGCTGAAACTGTTTTGCAAACGAATCCCTGATTTCTAATAATTAATAATTAAAACCCCCGTACTCGGTAACCAACCTAGGAAAAACTAGATGTCGATTTATGCAGTCATGCCATTTAGCATGTATGTACGGAGTAGAGTACAACCGACAAAATATCAAAATATTATAACAAAATAAGGAGGCGATTGTCAATATACTTTATACTTTTACACAGGAAGAAAAAAAAAACAACTTAAGTTATACATGACAAAAAATAACCAGAACGCGGATGTCAAGAGGAATCTCTCAAGTAGATTCAAATTGAATATTTACTCCTACATCTTCCATCAAATTGTCAAATCATCAACATCATCATATTATACTGCGCCACTGTAGCTGGGCCTGTTGTGAGCAGTGGCTGTACTGTCCTATGACGTCTCCGTTATGTTCTGTTCAATAGGTCGTCAAATTGAACAATCCCATACAATCCTGTTAAATAATATCTTAACCCAGGCCATTAACCATGAATGGTGAGGAGGACACGAGAGATGAAATATTGAAGATGCCAGTTCTAAGCAGCTGCTGTAATAATATGCAGGATATGGGTGGAGGAACTGAAGCAGCTGAAGAAATGAGAATAGAGATCCTTGAATACTAATTACTCCGTGCTCTTTGAATTCATTTGAGGGATTCCTCTTGGCTTCAAGGTTTTGGTTATTTTTTTTCTCTTTTTTTTTCTTTTTTTGTACTCCGTATGTATGATTGTGTATACACTAATACCTCTTCACCAAAAATTAGTTGGACTTTTTCCTATAATATGTCCGGAGTACAACTCCGCAGGTGTCAATCCTTTTGGCTAAGTAGTGCGTAGTACTACTATACGGAGTTCCCGATGCAAGTCAAAACTCTTTTATTTAATTATTTCGGAAGGTGTTTACAACTCGAACATCCCGCTCCCTCCAAGGCCAGGATTCTGTCCTGCTTTAACGCCTAACCCGCTGTTTGCACCCCTCGCCGTTCCTGAATATCATTCCTCTCTTTTTGCTACTCGCTTTTTTTTTTTTTCTACCTTCATCGTCAGTACTACCTTGGGACTTGTAACAAACTGGGACAAATCACAAATCCTACACAAGGCAAGGACCCCACCGCCAGCCAACCAGCGTACGCAGAGTACGGAGTAGTGTCTTACTGACTCGGCATAACTTTCACAAGGCAGTTGGCGGATGATAGCGTGGTCGCCTAGGCGCTAAACACATCCTTAGGCCCTCGTAGTAGCATGCCTGCAGGCTGCCCACCACTCATTATGCAGTATGGCCACTCATTCCCTTATGAATAACGGGGCCAAGTCCCCTGGCTTGCATTGGTGCCTCCCCCCCCCAACCCCTTCCGGCCTCCTAAGCACACTTTTAACCTTCCCTTCGCCACCATCGTGGGTTCTTTTCAATTGGGACTGACTGTGGACCCCCCTTGTGGCATGTGGCAGATTCCAATGGGGCGGCGCCATTTCGTCCTGCGTATGAGAAGCGGTCCTTCGCGAGGAGGCGGCTTGGCAGTGGGAAAAAAGCCTTGATTGCCCATCACCCATTGGCCGGGTCGAAGCAAGCTCTGACGCCCAGCTGGCCGCCGCTCCCTTGGGTTCCCCTCCCCTTTTTTCCTTGATTTGGGGGAAGAAATGCTGGGCCCCTCCCTCTGAGTCTCGCGTGAGCAAAAAAAGGAGGACCCAGCCTAGCAGAATATCAACTTATTTGTGTCTCTTATTATTTCAGCATCATCCCATGGATCCCGCCCTTTCCATGCTGTTTCTCTACTCCATACATGTTGCAGGGTAAACATGGATCTAAGACATGGCGTGGTGCCTTTTTTTTTCTTGAGATCGAACCAAAAAGAGGGTTTAAGTAAAATATAAAATCCCTTCGCTGGTTTTTCGTCCCCACTGGCGTCTCTCTCTCCCCCACCGTTGCTGAATACTTTATTTTTTTTGCACATGGGTCTCTGGCTCCTTGTGTTCACCCTTATTAATTACGTCTGGAGTCCGGGTTTCTCCTTGCCCTGACTTCTTCCGCTCTCTCTATTTTCCTCCCCATCTCACTTTCGCTTCTTTGACATATCTGGGCGATGCTTTGAATCTTCCTGCTTGATTTCCCTTCGTTTTTATGCATTAAATATATCCATATCATTCCCTTGGGGACATAACAGTCGTTACAAAAATATTTAAAGGAAAATAAGAGGCTTGCGTCTCAAAAGGGCGGCCATATTCGTATTTTTATACTCGTATCCGGGAGTTTCCATGCATTTCATCCATTTGAATATACTCCCCTCGACATAAGAAAAAGGGCAATAGCACCCCCGGTCTGCCCCGTGCTCTTGCAGCGGCCGTCATGGCTCCTCCGAAAAAGCGCGATGATAACTGGGTTGATGTAAGTTTTGATACGAGTCCTCTCGTTTAACTGCGAGAGATTCGTTTTCCCAATATATATACTCCGTATTCCATACATGTACTCCAGATTATTGAACAGAATTTTCCCCTTTACAATCCCCCCCCCCCGACAATTCTCAAAAGCTCACTACCTCATAGGGCTTGCGCGGAGTTGCCTCCTTCGTCGTTGTAACTGGCCATCTTCTCACGGCCTTCACCCCTTACCTCCACTCTCCTTCTACTTCCAAGGAAGGATGGCCGTTACTGCTCCAACTGCCCCTTTTTCGACTATGCGTCGGCGGCCGCTCAGCAGTCGGCATTTTCTTCCTTGTAACCGGCTTCGTCAACTCCATCAATCCCATTAAGAATGCGGATGCAGGAAACACTGAGTTGGCGTTGACCAACCTAGCCAAATCAACCTTCACCCGCACCGGTAGATTGGTCTTCCCGACAAATCTCGCTGCAACGGTGGCATGGGTCGTTTGTCAACTGGGTGGCTTCAACATGGCCCGTAGGGCTGATGCAGGATGGATCCGTATGGTGACCAGGTACCCCGGGCCGACGATGTGGCAGGCTATTAAGGGGCTGGTGCGGAATTGGACCATATTTTGGGACGATGCGGGCTACACTTATGACCCTGTCCATTGGACTGTTGTTTCCTTTCTATACGGGGCGATGCGAATTTATCTGACGTTGCTGGCGACGACGTTTGTTAGCTGGCGGTGGAGAGTCGCTATCTGTGCATTTTTGTATCTCTTCTGTTGGTGCACGAACGACTGTAAGTTTTCGTCTTCCGCCAGTATATATATATATGCGTGTGTGTTTGTGTGTGAGTGAGAGAGAGAGAAAAGAACGGAACAGGTGGAAATGAAAGAAAAAAGAGCATTGATGAAAGAACTGAAAGCGAGGTTTTATATATATATATATAAACTAACCCGACCACACCACAGACCTCATCGGCATAAACATCTATTCCGGCATGTTCATCGCCCAACTTCAAGCGTCCTTGGGGTCTCGTGCAACCTCCACCCTCCCAAAAGTCATCCCAGCTCTCCTAATCCTCGTAGGCCTCCTCGTCTGCTCGTTCCCGCAGGACAACCAACACTGGACAAGCTGGTCCTGGGCCATGCGCCGCCTAATGGTCAGCATTACCCCCGCCAGCGCCGACAGGTACATAAGCCGCTACTGGGTAAACGTCGGCTGCACGATCCTCATGACGGGCATATTCTTCTCGCGCAACGCGCGCCGGGTGCTGACGCACCCCGTCTTCAATTTCCTCGGCCGCTGCTCGTTCCCCGTCTACCTGCTGCACAACACCCTGCTACGCACGCAGCTGGTATGGATGATCTACGGGGCGTCCGCGTGGTCGCCGGATTGGGACAAGGTGAAGGAAGATGGGAGTCCGATTGAGTTGCGGAGAGGCGGGGTTGGGACGTTTTTGGTTACCATCCCTGTGTTTTACGTTACGTTGTATGCTGTGGCGTATTTCTGGGCGGAGAAGGTCGATCCGCAGTGCGCGAGGGCTGTGAACTGGATGAAGGACCGGATGTTTGTCGGGGAGGTGGAGTTGGGGAGAGGAGATGTGAGGCTTGTTGCCGTGGGCAATGGCAATGGTAATCTCATTGGCAATGGTAATGTCAATGGAAATGCACATGGGAGGACGGCGAGGGAGATGGAGAAAGAGGAGGAGTTGGCCAGGGAGTTGGCTGTTCTTAATGGCGGTGCGAGTGCGAGTGGGAATGGGAATGGGAATGGTTCTGTATGAAATGAATGTCTGTTTAACAAAGAACAAAGGGCGAAGGGGGAGGGGGGTATTATGAAAAATAAATACACAGCTGCATATGAAGATGTACTCGCGGTGCGAAAAGCGTCAGGTTCCC
>LGUA01000792.1:0-10806 GCA_001660665.1 Emergomyces africanus | reverse complement strand
GAAGGAAAAGAAAGAAAAAAACAAAAACAAAAAGGACCATATGCATGGAAGAAGAAAGACGAAAAATGATATCGAGGGGAAAAACGAAGGTGGAAATGATTAAAAACGCAGTCTAAGGAAGGGGTGTAGAACTTTTGCGCATGAAGAAAAAGAATGGTACCGATCCCAAAACGGAATGCGGATTCAGATGCGAGTTTGATACCAGCCAATATGTAATTTAGTGGCAAGGAATCCATCCGAACAATGAGCAGTAAAGGAAACAAAGGAATAAGCAGCTGTTCGAGGGGTGGAAAAAAGAGAAGAAGTAAAATAGCCGCATCGCTTGCTTAAAATCCTCGAGGAAAATTTACAACGCCATTATGAGAATTAAAAATTAAACGCCTCGGCACCTGATTGCTTAAATATATAACTGCAATCAAATCCTAATGGAAGACCTTTATACGCCATCATGCACGCCAGCTCGGATGTAATGAAGTAAATAAGGAAATGTCGTAGGTTGCTGGGGGTAAAGTAGGGTATAAAGGAGGGTAAGATATACGATATATCATGCTTGTGATCAGTAAAAAAAATTTAAGGAAAGACGAAAAATATAACGAATAATGGTGTCGTTCAGTAATGAAGGGCGAGGGGTATGTAATCGGTAAGATAACGGTGGTTTTGTCGGGATGGCGGAATAAAGGAACTGATGCAAACAATATGACCTGTGGCTTCACTGGCGGCGCCAAGTTGAAGGGTCTTCAAAAAGGTTAATTAGAAAAGCAGCGGAGCCCTCACGGGTAACTTCAGGGAGCTTGAATTTCTTCATCTCGCCCCTAACGAAGCTAGAGGCCCGCTTGAACCGTCTGTCCGAATACTTTTCGTAGACAGCGGAATGATGTTTCGCCGGGTCTTCGCAGCACTCAAGGATGAGCGAAACAAGCGGATACAGCTGGGAGTACGTATAACTCGAATAGTACACGTGCGAATGTGTCTGCAGGGCTGGTTAGAGAAATAAAGGGTTCAAACGATGGTAAAGGAGTCAGTCATACCCAGGTTCCCTTCCTCAGCATCAATCTCGCGAGGCAATGAGCACCAGCAGCGGTGAAGCTTGGGGGGGTACCAACAAAACGCTCGTCCATGATGGTAATCTCTAGAAAGTACTTCGCCAGAGTCCGCGTCTCCAAGTCGTAATTATCAGCCTTGCTAATACGTCGGAGAAAACTCATCGGACCAGGCCACCCGAGCTCGAACTGTAGCATGCTGAGCATAAAGCGTTCCGCCTTCAAAATTTCATCGGCAGTATATCCATTATCTACCATGTAGATAATCTCCTGGAGAGATGGGCAGTTAATTTCTTCATACTTTGCTGCAATAAAAATTGCCGTAGCGCCAACAAGCTGCAATTTGCCGAGGGAAACAATCTTGCAAGACAAAAATCGATCGATGTAGTTGACGCAGAGGAAAAGGGTTTCTGGTAGCAACGAGAATCGATGATGGACCTGGACGAGCCAGTCCATAAGAACAGAGCGCATCGACCACTGGATCTCTGCCTGATTATCCATATAATGGGCATTTGGCAAGAGTCTCATCTGTCGAATTACGTTAGTATGCCGAACCCCTTTTGTAAGTTAGAAAACAATTACCTCAAGCTCCCTCATATATTGGAATATCTCATCGCCATACTCAGCAACCATGCTAGTATCCCAAGCCTCATCTTCGATATCCTCCGCGGTGCGTGTCGATTCGACAACCTGCTTCGCAATTCGCAACTCTCGCTGTACTTTCTGGGTGACCTTTGGCATTAGAAGAACCGTTGCACCTCCAGTAGTATTGTCACGAGATCTATGGGAGCGAGCGGTAACGTATCCATCCTCCTCGTAGTTATCATCGTCTTCCTCGTCCCAGTATTCTTCTGGTTCGGAAGGCAGATGTACCTGATTCTGCTTAACACGATCAGGCGCAGGGTTCTCGGAGGGCATAGCACGATGTTCAGCTACAGGCTTCGTAGATGTCGCTTCGATGTCACTAGTGAGGTCGAGTTTTGTCTTCGAGTTAGGCTCGGGCTTCTCATGAATTCTGTCCCCGTCTTCATGCTGTGAGTAAAGTTTAATGTCTCCGTTCTCTTCCCCCCCCCCCCCCCACCTTTAGGACGTTACCGTGGCATGAGAAGTCGGCGGTGGACACTCATTCATTTTAGTTTCCCTCTTTTTCATCATTTTGTGTTTACTTTCTAATGGGATGGAATGGCAATGGGGAATGGGTGGTTCTTGTGGACTTTTTGTTTGGTTTTTGGGACTGTTTGGTTTTTTGCTCAGGCCAGGCTACCAGGTGCAGAAAAATGGAGTTGCCAGATTCCTGACTCTCCTCTACGGATGCGCTGGCTCCTCTCCGTTTTCATTCGGCTTGGTGTCTTTGTGTTTCTTCTTCTACTTCTATTAGGGTTTAACTATTATTGTGTTTTTATTTTATTTTATGAGTGATTATTTTTCTCGTTTCGCCTCCATTCTGACTTCCAGTTTTATTCCTTTTTAGTCCTGTGGGTTTCAGGAGTTATTCTTTTTGTATTCACTCCTGTTCTGTTATGTTCTTGTTGAGCCACTGGCAATGCGGTGGAGTGAGCGGCTTGATAGGGCTTTTACAGGTTATTAAGTAGACTACAATTACCAACTTTGGTCTATGTATACGGTATGACCCGTTTCTCACTTCATCTTTTTCGTAAAGCTGGTGATGCACATGACCTGGCCTGTTTTTTTGCCTAGGGTGCATCGTTGAAAAAAATTGGCGTGTGCCTGTGGTATTCAAGAGGTGAAGGGAATGAAGTGTCAAGGGGAGAAAGAAAAGAAACTAACTGCCGTTGTTTTTCTATGCCATTTACGTAAATAAAATCCATGTCTAAGTATTTAGCCAACCCACGAACAAAATCTAAACCCAAGAAGAAACTGTTCAGACTGGTACAGCCAAAGAATAAGCCCGGTAAGAAAGTAAACCTCGTCTATCCATGATACTATTTCGATATAATTATTGATCTTGCCCGTTAAAAACAACAAGACGTCTCACGACATCTATCACCTTCTCTTCACCCATGTCTTCAAGACCTGGGTTCTCCATCTTCTGAGCCAGCGCTTCATCAAGAAGCATGCGCAGGCGCGAGGCTAACACACCGATCCGCGCCCAGCCGCGAAGACGTTGCCAGCCGTCCACAAGTACACCCCGCCCTAGAGTATCAAGGGTGATAGGCCCTGAGAATAGGAGAAGACTGTATGCGTTGAATGCTGTTGTTTTAGATACGATTGTTAGGTTGCCGGTATATAATGGAAGCTTAAGATAATTCAATGGAAGAAAATATTCACTCACGGGTTAGATCGCGGATAAACACTTTGCTGGTCGCCATTTTCGTGAAATAGCTCACGTACGTGGCGGAGCCAGAGAAACTCTGCGCGTCAAAGAGAATGGAGCTGGGGTGGACGAATACCCTGCCGTTTTCCTGGTTGAAGTATTTGATCGTGCGAGCATCAGGGTCCAGCTCTATGGTCCCAGACATCGATGCGGCGAATTTTTTGTCTGGGAAGCTAATATTTGCGATTTGAGGATTGAAGGCACCAGCGATCAGGGCGCGAAGGAGTTGCGTGTTGGAGTTGTGGCTATTCAGGCGGCTCGATATCGCGGCGGCGGCGGCGGTGTTAGATTCGTCAGGGTATTTGTAGTTCACGGGGATTATGCCGATATCTTTGAGGGAGGAGAGTAGTTGGGATCTGTTCGAAGAGATTTCACGAAGCGTTTTGGGCACGAGGAAATTGCTGTTGCACCACGTTTGCGTTTTCCAGAAGCCTTGTTGTTTGACTCTTTCAGACCATTGCTGGTAGGCTACGAGGTCTGTCAGTAGGTCGCCGTCTCCTGTTGAGAATGATGATCGAGCTTGTTTTGCTTCCTCCCTCTTGTCCCGAGGCGACACAAACGGGCTTTTTACGGTCAAGATTGCTGCAATGGTTAGGCAAGATTCGAGGCAGCCGAATATCGCGCCGTATATCATCAATTTCGCTAGACGCAGATCCGTCGGGATCATTGAGATATATCGACCGAGAGCGGTTAACTGCTGATTGTCAAGTGCGCCAATTCGATGAAGAAGTTCAAGCGCTCCCACTATCGCGACATTCTCCGGGGGGGTGAGCGTGTTTGTAAGAAAGCCTGCTACATCTTGGATTCCTCTCATTGCCTTGACCGAAAGACACAGCTGCTCGAGAGGTACGCGCCGGATCTCTGGTTCTGGCCTGGGAGCCATATTGGCCTCGAGTTTCCGTGTATACATTTTATAGCAAGTTCCACTGCTCACTCGCCCTGCTCTGCCTCGACGCTGTTTACAAGCAGCCTGCGATGCCCAAACCTCTTCCAGGCGGACAATATTGTCGGCAGGGTCAAAACGAGTTTCCTTGACACGGCCCGTATCGATGACAGCAACCACATCTTCGATTGTGATGGAAGTTTCTGCGACATTAGTCGCCGCAATTATTTTTCTCTTCCCAGGTGGAGCGGGTAAGAAGACCCGTCGCTGTTCATTTGGTAGAAGAGATGCATGTAACGGCAAAGGATGAGCAAATGGAAGGTGATTTAGAGCGGATAAGCATCTATCTATTTCCATGGTTCCGGGGAGGAAGATTAAGATACCACCTGGTTGGTTCTGTAGTTGCGAATCAATGTAACGGACCGTAGCGGCAATCAAATCATAGTTAATGCCCATTCCAAGTTTTTGGAGTATGGAGCCGACAGAAGTGTCCGCGGAAGCATCATCATTCGAATCAGAGTATTCATCCCAAGCTAGAGAAGAATTGCCCGGGTTGAACCCAGTGCGCCTAACGACATCATCGATATAGAGATCTTCAACGGGGAATGTTCGCCCGGATATGTTAACTCGGCCCACTTTACTACCTCCTCCAAAGTATCGCGTAAAGATATCCGCATCCAGGGTAGCGCTCATTAAAATGAGTTTAAGATCCTTGCGATGACGAAGGACGTCCCTCAAAAGTGCCAAAAGGAAATCGGTATCAAGGCTCCGTTCATGAACTTCATCAACAACCACATGGCTAATATCTGCTAGAGAGCTGACAACGTCTTGGCCACCTGTTTGCATGCGACGTAGCAGCACACCAGTAGTCATGAATGTAATCTTCGTTGTGCCGTATTTCATTTTCGAATCACCCCTGACAACATAACCTACCTCGTCGCCAACAGTGGAACAGCGCTCATCACTAACACGATCAGCGAGCCCCAGTGCGGAAATCCGCCTGGGCTGCGTGCACACAATATTCACAGCCGAGCCGAGATCCCGTTTTATCATATCATCCAGAACGAACTGAACTGTCTGGGTACTCTTACCGCTCCCCGTCTCGCCTGATACGATAGTAACTTGATGAGAATGAACAGCATGGATAATTGCCTCCTGCATAGCCCAAGCTGGAAGCGATCGCCTAGCCCTGAGCATTTTCTGTTGAGCAGGGGTAGTTTGCTGCGACTCCCATTTCCTTTTCATTTCAAGGCTTTGTGGCGTCCCAGCGCTTAGGCTGAGAGGCTTTGGTGCTCTTCTAGTTGACATCATGCGATTTCTTGTGGCCGTCTCGTCACCTGAATGTGATGATGATTCCACGGAGACAGCCCGCAGTTTTCCTGGATTTTCCAAAATCGAGGTAGATTTTCTTCAAGCCAATCTACCACATTAAATATCATGGGTTCCCCAAGGAGGTCCAAATTAGTATGTTGAATGGCTTGCTTAATAGCGCTTAGGCGTATGTATGCTGGAATTTCTCTTGCCGCAATGGATAGAACGGGCGGGCAATTTGGGTATGCAGCAGTTGATGGTTTTTGGAAATAGAAAGTAGTTCTGCATGGTAAATTCGGGTTCTCAGAAATAACCTGGCATGTAATCGATGATAACCTTTTATATCTCTCCCCATATATTGCTTCTAGCGTTAAATGTTCTTCTTCCCATACCGGTGTCTGCGCGGCACAAGGGTTGGGCTCCGGTAAAGCGCCGTCATGGAGGAGCATATGCTGGAGCTGTTCGGCTGCTATGTGCTCATTACCACCGTTTTTGTCAAGCACTTCAGCGCATAAATCCGCTGAATAACCGGACGTGGAAAGCCGTTTGACCTTAGATTCTCTAGAGAGATCCCCACTAGCAAGACTTATTCCAGCAGTATACCCTTCAGGAAGACTCCACGCGGGAAGGTCATCCTCTGGAATATGTATCAACAGCCATTCCAAAACCTCCTCACGGTCTTTGCATTCAGAGACTGCTTCTTCAACATGGCTTTTCCTGAAACCTAGCCCAGCTAACTCATCAACTATCCGCTTCCTCTGCGCTTCTGGTATTTGGATGCCGTATGGATTCCAAATGGCTTTCTGCCTGACCAAACCCTCAATAGTACTACGTATTTTACTGCCCATCTCAACCTTGGAAGCCTGCAGCCACCGTTTGTCGCCTTTTTTCGCCGCGATCCCTGGGCCAATATTCAGCCCTGGCTGTTGTAAATTTGGATCCTGAGATTTCGCTCTCTCCTTCTCCCTTTCGGCCCTCTTCTTAGCAAGCTCCGCCGCAGCATGTTCCCGCTCCTGCATAGCGTTAAACGGGTCTGCTTCATACATCCAGCCCTTGCCTTCTTTCACGTCTGCATTCTTAAGCTGTGTAAATTCATCTTTCCATAGATTGCGGTACGTAGGTGGCATCATCATGTGTAAATTGCGCATATTGCATACGCGGAAAAGAGCGTATGCCGCAGCAAAATGGCGGGCTTCCATCGCAGTGGGATACGCAGCCAAATGCTGTTGAGGGGGAGGTAGGCGCATGGGGGGTAATGTTGTCGTCTCTTTTGTCTTGGGATTGGTTTTCTTGAGGATAACGCTTGAGACGAAACCGTCTCGGGTTTTTATCTGGAATATATCAGTCAACATGGGAGATCTGAAGTGCTTGCTATATTATACCCCCAGGTGCCCATGGAAGCTGCTCTTACCATTGTGTACTCTGGCTTCTCCCATTTTTGTTTCTGGCAGTGCTCCGAAAGCATATTTACAGGTAGCTTCCCAGTCCATGATGCACCCCCTATCACTGTCCTCGCTGTTGGCTTCTTCGGCTCTTCGGTCGTGCCACCTTGGCCGTCTTTCTGACCGGTCTTGTTCCTGTCCGCAACCTTGGATTTCCCTTTGGGTTCCCCAGCAGCCACAAAATCGCTAATGGAAATTTCTGCGGGGGGTGGTTTGGGAGTGCTTTTAGCTCCACCACGGGGGGCACCTCCCTTCTTCGGGCCCATAGTACACGAAAGATCCCAGTAGGTGCCCAGTTGCTGGCGGTGATGGTGGGGATTATTACAAGTTGCTCGTTCACACGCAGCTGAAAGTTCGATCTTGGAGCTAAATTTGGTTTAATAAGCACATCGCATCTTATCTTATCTTATCAAAAGCAATTGCGGCAACCTTCAATTTCCTTCACGGAGACACTCTTGTTCAGTCAATATGGCTGGCCTCCGCGGCTCCTAAAAAGTTCTGGAACTTTGTTTATTTAATACCAAGACTTTCGGCTTATTTATTGATCCATGGGCACGAACACTGCGCGCAGCTCCAGCCCTGGAGATGCTGCATTCGAGCATACTAGTAGTATAGCAGAACCTCCACCAAATCATAAAGAACAGAAGCAGAGCCGGAATGCCTGTATTATCCCATATCTTTTTTTGAGCATGGTGGCTCTCTATAACTGATATCTCACGTTTGACTCGCAGTTGCGGAACTCATGGCACCCAAACCCAAGCCCTGCGTAGAGCCAATATCGTCCCCCCACAAGCTCTCAAACATTTTCAACTCCCGCGATGGCCTAGGTGGCTACATCGACAATCCCTCCGCTTTCCCCCCTTCCGTCGTCCTCTACTATAATGATGACTTTGTTGCCATCCACGACCGCTACCCTAAATCCTCCCTCCATCTTCTCCTGTTACCCCGCGATCCAGCAAAGCAACGGCTACACCCATTCGACGCCTTCGAAGACTTAGAATTCCTACAAAAAGTCCAAAAGGAGACCAAGAAATTGAAACGTCTGGCAACCGCAGAGCTACGGAGGATGTATAGCACCACCTCCGCAAAGGAAATTGCCCGTCAGCACGCCATGGAAGTCGATCCGCCACCTGACGAGTTACCGGCTGGCCGCGATTGGGAGAAGGAGATCATGTGCGGCATTCATGCGCATCCTTCTATGAATCACTTGCATATACATGTCCTCGCTGTAGATAGGTTTAGCCCGTGCCTGAGGCATCGGAGACATTATAATAGCTTTTCAACGCCTTTTTTCATCGATGTTGAAGACTTTCCGTTGGCGAAGGAGGATGTGCGGAGGCACCCGGGGAGGGAAGGGTATTTGAGACGAGATTTGAAGTGTTGGAGGTGCGGGGAGACGTTTGGGAATAAATTTCAGCAATTGAAGGCGCATTTGGAAGAGGAGTTTTTGGCTTGGAGGGCGCTCTGACGAGTTTTTTTAAGGCAAATTGCTGGGCTTTTTATATATGACACCTTGAAAGTAATATATAAAAAAATTAAAAAATTAAAAAATATCATCCATACATAGCATCTATCCCTCCCATCGTTCGCTGTCGGCATCGTATCTGCTAAGATGTTAATAAAAGGTTGCTTATCAATGAAATATTCCTAGAATTGGGAGCAATTGACCAAGTGGTAAAAGTGTATTTTGAAGATATCGTGGGAATATCAGGTATATACAAAACATACTTCCTCTTTTAGTAGGAACCCAAACTGAGTATCTAATATTTGGTAGTTAATACAATTTGATAAAGTGAAGAAGGAAAAAAAGAAACCCATCCCAAATGCACTGATACCAAGTTACATATCGGCGAGTCACCAATATCCTCGAGGACCACGCGAGCGACGCCACGGACGCGCATCAATCTTTCTACACCCCAAGCTACATCATTTATGTTTTAACCCGACTCCGGAAAGGAAAATGATAGTCCTCCATCTTTTTGATAATTGACGTAATATATCATCAAAGGCGGTATTGAAATGTCTGGCTCAAATTCTGTGGTTGACGAGCTCTAAGCTTTGGGCTTCCCTCGGCCTCCGCTCTTCACTTTCCGAGCCTCTGGTCGGTGGATGTGGTGGGAAGGTATCCACTCAGCGTCATAGGTCTTTCCAGAGGTGACGCCCCCCGACTCAGTCGCGGAAACGGAAGCCTGCTCAGACGACTCGGTTTTAGATTGTCCGGACGACTTCTTCGGTCTGTCTCCACCCTTGCGCTTCTGCGGGAAATACGGGGCGATCCAGATGGTATAAAAGAAGTAGATAGTGCCGACGAAGGCAGATAGGAGGAAAAAGTATAGGAAGAGACTGGTTAAACGTATGCGCTATTAGCTCTTGGTGTAAAGGAAATTTGAGTAGGTTACTGCGCAACAACTCACACTTTAGGATCGAAGATGCTTGTTTCCGGCTCGACAATACTAACCGTGCCGTTATAGGCCTGGATAGTAAACGGTGTGCCCCCGGAGTTGGAGACAACGGCGGCTAGATGCAGTTTCAAGTCTTGCGGGTGCATTTCAGTGACGAAAGAATATCCCAGGGAGTGTTGTTCTCCAGCGGGGATCGCGATGTTATAGCGGGAAGCAGTGAGGTTGCGAACATTCTGGGCTGGCCCACCCATAGGATCAACCGTCCACAGGCTGCCTCCAATCAATCTCAACGTCACAGGTTGAGGTTCGTCGTTGGAAACGGAGAGCAGGGCTTGGGTTGGGTTGCCGTTTACGAGTTTGACGCCAAAGACCTCGGAATTGGGGAAGGTGGCTGAGATGCTAACAGCCAATGTCGGGGCTTTGACATCCTCAGCAGCTGGCGGCTTAGCAGCCTGTTGCAATTGCAGCTTGTATTAGTAGCTGGCGCACCGCAAAACGAGAGATGTTTATAGAAAGTAACTCACCGAATCTGCTCCATGAACAAAAAGGGCTTGTAACGAGAGTAGAGCAACCGATAGTAGCCCAAGCTTGCCCATTTTGGCGATGGCGGGTCTATTAGAGATGTAGAGAAGGGGATACAAAGGGGGAGGGAGAAGGGAGGAAGAATCTTGGGAATTGGGAGTAGATGTATGAAGAAACGCTGAGAGCTTAATTTCCACGTATGCCAGATTCGGAGCAGCTGCAAGCGCGGGACTTGAGTCAGCATATTGGCGTATCAGCGTTTTGACGCCACACACGCGGAGAATAGCCGCGGCTGGGGGCTTTTGACAAACCCAAGGTTCGTGGAGGAAGCTACCACGGCGAGATTGTGAATACTTTGACACTGGCACGGAGCTGATATAGGCTACCCTGCGGAGGATATTCTACTGACAGCTCACTTTCTATTTAACATTATAGTCTTCTTTATAACCTATTTAACCATTTCCTCCCCTCCGCCTTTTGCGTTTTGCTCACCTTCTTCGTGCCAGTGACATCGACTGAAAATTCTCGAGATCGTCAGCTCAAACAATATGGCTAACTCCACTGCCCAGGAGTTTTTCCAGCGTTATGAACAGGTTAAAGCGATTGAACAGTCAAAGAATGAGCTAATTGAGGTTGCTAAACTCCATCCACCGCTCTCATTTGACTTTGCCCTTCTCATGTTGGTTAAATAGGATCTGTTGCGACGGGTTTCTGAGCTCGAAAATGCATACCAACAAACCCGATTAGATCATGAACGTGAATCTCGTTTTAATCGTGAAGTGCAAATGCACGAGATGGAGCTTATGAAACAGATAACTACTATGGAAGCTGTGATGGTGCGTTTTTTTTTTTTTTTTTTTTTCTTTTTTTT
>LGUA01000791.1:0-10812 GCA_001660665.1 Emergomyces africanus | reverse complement strand
TAATAAGATCACCAAATACGACGTGCCGCCGGGACCTCACAGCGGGTTGGCCTCTTCGCACCTTCGTGTACAAACTATACCTATGTTCCCTTTGTCTTCTCCAATAAAAGAAGAAATTTCCACTCCCTTCGAGTCACCTGGTAGTTCTCAATTGGCAACATCAGGGAAAGACAATCCTTTTGCCTCACCCGAAGACTATTTCACTCGAGAAATACCTTTTGAAACCGACGATGCGACGGAGTTCGGTCAACCAACGGAGGAAAGCCATAAAAACCATAAACTCCTAGGCGAAACCCCGCAAGCTGGTCGTCCTAGCCGGTGGGATTCTATTAAACGCCCTGGTCGGACTCTGAGGATGAAACGGAATGCTAAAGACGTCGCAACAACCAAGAAGACGCGTCCTGGGCTCAATCTCGTAACGAACTTTTCCAATGATACAAAATATAGAAGAGACGCGGTATCGAAACGTCGACAGTCAGCTGGTAGAGGTTTTATCGATCTGAGTGATATTACGCTGCTCTCAAAGGGGAAGGAAACTGCCAAACCAGTAAATGAAAACAGGCTGCTGCTGGAACGGAGACCGTCGTCAAGGAAGGGTTATGTGGTGCTCAAAGAAAGCGTAGCAGAGAATCCACGGGGTCTGCAGGCCACAAATCGCGTTAAACAAATGAAGAAATCTCCTCTGGACGCTTTACGGGCATCTCCTAGCAAAATGCAAGATTTATCACCTTCGGATCGTCCTATTATGATTGGACTAAGCGTTCCATACAACGATGCTGCGGATCCCTCAAAGACCAAAAGGCTTGGAGATGCCACAACACCAATTAAAAACAGCATGGGGAGCCCAAACAGCCAAAGAAGCACAAACACTACACCCATTACTCCCACTATCGTTATCACTCCTGCGAGAGAAGTTAATCCTTGGTACTCCTTTAGTAGTAGTGGAAGCCCGGAAGCGCGAGGTACGCGACCAGCTTCCAGCGTCTACTCTCAACCTACGCCGCGGGTGAAAGATGGCCGCCCCCAATCGATCATTCCCCCGGTCCCCGCCATTCCCGCCTCCCATTCGTTCACCAAGTTCACTGAGGTTTCTGACATATTTGTCGACCGAGCGCCAACACCCGCACGAAGACACCGTGCTTTTTCCGTTGGGACGGTATTTGAGGATGACTCGCCCGTATGTAGGCGAGCAAGTCGTCCACGATCCATGTCAGACGAACGAAACCTGCAGGTGGGAAGACCCAGCAGGTATAGTATTGACACCATCTCTACAAGGCCTCGATCACAAGGGTGGTGGAACTTGTTACTCTCCCCTCTCCTTTCAAGATCAAACACCATCGCCAGTAAAATGAGTTTCAGATCGCCCCAAGACGAAACACCGCCGGCTGTTCCCCCGTTTCCGTTTGCTGTTTCACAATCACTGCAAGTTGGTCATAGTCGATATGAAGAGAAACACTTTGAAGATGAAGTTTCTTTCTTTTCGCCAGATACCCCTTTTAGCGGAGAGGAGAAAGAAAGCATTTGGGCGTCTGCTGTGGGTACGGTTGGCAAACCAAGGGGTGATCGTGAAGGATCCAACTCTGGGATTGACGATGAATGGGATGATGATGATTGCTCACAGCGGTCTTCACGCACATCGAGGGTTAAAATTTCTCATATATCCACAGCTTCTGCGCAAACCATTCCGTTCATGATCTCGAGTCCTACTTCAGCTGGATATACACTGGAAAATCCTCCCTTAGGTGTACGTGACCACTCTACCACTGAACAACAAAACCTCCCACCTTTACCATCTGTGACTCCAGATGCTGCATCTTTTTGCAACAACGTTGCAACGTTCCCACCCGTTCCAGGAGATAACATTCGAATCCAAAATCAAAACCCTAACAACCCTTTTTTTCGACGATCTGCACGTAGTGTAAGCAACGGATTCGAGGCCAGAGAACGCTCGAATTCTGATTCAACTGTGATCGACGACGAGCCAGATATGTCCCCGAACGTTCGACAAGCCACCGTAACTCCGTTGCTCAGAGCTGCGCCCATCGGACCGATCCTAACTGGCCCAACGGCTCCTTTGCCCCCGATCCCTAGGCGTGTATCTCCTCCACTCAAGACCGCTGACATGGCACCAAGTCCAAGTGTGGGATTGTCAAATGCACAACCCCCTCCTTACTCCCCACCGAAGAAGATCACAAAATTTCGGCGGGATAGGACTATCTTGCCGTTAGCCTTGCAACCACAACCTCAGTCGCCAGGACCTGTGCCCCTCGAGACGCAGGCACAAATGACCTCAAGAAATGGAATACTACTGTCTAACGTTCAGCAACCTCAGCACCCAGGAGCAACGTACAGTGCTAGAAACGATGCTCTACGGCGGGACGTTCTACCGCCCCGCCCACCAAACGGTCATGTCCACCTCTCGGACGTCGAAAGGCCTGCAAATGTACGGGCAAATAATGAATCTAGGCGTCAGAGATTGGAAAGAGAGGATCAAATGGCTAGGAAGGCCGCAGGCCTATGGCGCGGTAGGGCCTGCTTTGGTAATAGGGGGTGCTTTGGTAGATCTGGCCGAGAAGGTAGAAATAGGCGCAGGTGGTATTTCAGTATTGGAGCAGTTCTAATCATCATCGTCGTCGTCAGCGTGGTACTTGCTCTCACGCTCACGAGAAAGGCTGATGACCCCCCCGAGTCGCGCTGGCTGAACCTGACAGGGTATCCACCGATGCCAACTGGTGTTTCAACCGTTGCAGGTCCTAATGCTGCTATCGCGAATTCTGGGTGTATAAGCCCATCATCCATGTGGAGCTGTGCCTTACCAAAGGAAAATCATGATGCAAATTTGCCCTTTGACCCAGACCAACCAAATTTCAGGATCCAGATAAATTTCCAGAATGGCACTTTTACTCAAAGCACAGTCCCTTCCAATAGAGCGACGATCCGAAGAAGATCGACCTTCACATTCGTAGATGATAAGTTGAACTTTACTCCCTCACATCTCCTTCGTCGGCAATGGCTACATCGCCGGGGTGGTGGATTTTCCCCGATTCCCGCCCCGCCCAGGATCGAGGAGCAGGAATTTCTCGGAAACATGTCCGACGGAGTCAATGCGCCCTTTTTTGCGGGTGAAAATACCCCGTTTTTCGCAACCTTCCTATCTCCCGAGCCCATAACCATAACCACCCGCCAGCGACGGGATACACCTACACCGCATCTCCCAGACCCGGATGACCTTGCCGACGCCATCCCCAATCCAGCGCACAACCCAGACGGAACTGCTGCACCCGCAAACCTACTTCCGCTCCCAGTCGCCCAGCCAATCCGGCTATACGACCGTGGTCTCCCTACTGAACACTACGGCTTCTACACCTACTATGACCGCTCCATCTTGCTCAAAGCCGACAGGCCGTTGAACAATGACTCCATCATATCTGTGGTTCCAGACGACGAAAACGGCGGCGCGACTCGATCCGCCGCCCGTTTCCGCTGTACATGGACCCAGACGCGGTTCCTTGTGCAAATCTGGACGTCGCCCTCGCAGAATAAAATGGAGCTAATCCCTCAGCCATCAGCCACCTCATCCGAAACACGCAGTAAACCATCCTCGTCGGATTCTTCCATACAATTTTTCCATCGCTCTGCCACGGATTTCGAGCGACCGGGCTCCTTTCCATATCCCATAACTATCGCTGTGGACAGGCATGGAGGCGATCCAAGTTCCAAAATGGTGTATTGCTACAAGCTCGATTTAGAACAGCGGTACATTGTAGATTCAAAGAAGGTGCAAATAGAGGATCGGAGCTTTGGAGGTCACTTGGTTAATCCAGGGTTGTTACTTGGTAGCAGTAATAATTTTTCTCCTGGAGGATTCGATGGTGGAAACGGGGGATGTCGATGCGAGTGGAGAAATTGGTTGACGACGAGATGAAATGGGGCCGGTTTACGTTGGTGTTTAATCATTAGTACATTCCTTCCTATGGAGTTATGGAGTAAGTTATGGAGTAATACCCCGTGCATGTACAGAGTAGTTTGATTTATTTTGTTTTGGCCACTCCGTACTTCGTGCACAGGACTGAATATTGAAGGAGCGGGATGCATAATTGGTTGTAAATTTGTATGTAGTTACGTATAGTGCGAGCACTAATGAATGGCGCATATTTTTTTAATTTTTAATTTATAATTTTTAAATTTTTTAAATTTGTTTTTGTTGGTCCCTGTTCCTTGCTCCATGCACTTACCAATAATCCCATCTGCCGGTTTTATTATATTATTATCATTATCATTGTTATTTCTATTTCATTCGTGATAAGCTGCTGGTAGCATTTTCAGAGTGGCCAAGTGCCAGGTGGTCGTATCAAGCACTCTGTCTCCCCACCCACACTCTCCCCGCAACCGGTTGGCCGCTATTAGTTTATGCATAAAGCCGAATAAAAAAGAGGAAAAAGCGACATATTCCAGAGTTGTGTGGTTCACCAACTACAAGTAAGTACATAATTAGCAGGAATCCTCCGAAGAATGTAACATTGAATCTACGAGCACACTAGCAGCGGGCAGCGGCCAAACTTAAATATACCAGCGGAATCCCCCGCCCAGATGGAAGAAGCCCGGGTGTAAGTCAGACTGCAAATGTCTGTGGAGACGGTACGGATTACTCCGTAGATGATTGACCGTAGACTGTGGCGAGCCGTTTCGCGGAGCATGTGGGTTGTGTCGGTCGGATTTCCTTATTTCTGAACAGATCCCCCCTCACCCCATCACTTAACAACCAAGTCGCGCTCGTACTGTACGGACGTAAATATTGGGCGATAGGCGTCAAAGCGTCCTCGTGGAGAAACTAATCCTCTAGAAACAAAATTGATGGATGTCTGACAGTAGGGCGAAGTCCAACTCTCGAATGAGTTGACCCCCCGAGCTGCGTGCGGGGGGTCAGCCAGGCGGCTTCAACACGACGCAACGTCTTGGCGCAGTTACCCTCTGCCTAGCAGCTTGGCGGCATTCACGGACGATCAACAACATCCACAGCCCCTGAGGAGGAGAATGAGGAGGAGGAGGAGGAAGAGGAGTTTATTCTTGGTTTTTGTGTGAATTTCTTCCTGGAATCAAAATTCCTCCTTCATTCGCTGTTGTCCAGTTGGTTTCTGGGTTTTGGTGAGAAATCTATCGTCTTGGAAAACCTTGCAAAGCAAATAAGAGGATTCGTTCCGTGCAGTCCACTGGCGGTTTGCAGCGGGACAGAGCCTTAAGAGTGGCGGAGCCTCAAGAGTGGCGGAGCCTCATATTGAGTCTCCCTCCTGCCCCATTATTTGCCCAGCTCCGCTCTCTATTAAACATTTTAGCAACTTGTTTTTTTTTTTTTTTTAAAGTGTGCTCAGGCTCTTAGCGTCCCAAACCTCCTAACAAAATACTAATCTCAGGCTGGGTACTTTCTTCGCTCGAGGATTGGCAGATATCCCTGTATCTGCCTGTCATGCCCACATGCCCAAGTGTAAATCCACGCTTAGCACACTCAGGCTGGTGGTGTTGGAAGGGCATCCTTCTGTGGTTTGTCGTAAGATGGGCGAGTAGCGCGATTGAGAATTGGGAATAAAGATCCCCGTCGCTCCCCCCGCAATCCATCCCGGTCCTCGTTTTTCTTTTTCACTTCCTCTACCCATCGTCTTTTGGCGACCTCCCTCCTCCCTCTTCTCTGGCAGACTTCCATTTCATCTCAAGGCCTTTCAATAATCCAACAGTAGTATGTCATCCAACGAACTGAGGGAGGGCGGCGCGTCAGAAAAGACGCAGCCCCTGAAACAGGTCCAGAGTCCTGGCGTGGTTGAAACGATGGAGCGCGTGGAAAAGCCGAAGAAAACGTTCTGGGAAAAGGTCAAACAGCCCGGTTCGGTGTACCAGATTCTCATATCTGCCGCCATCGCCATTGCGATTGGTATGGCTGTGAACACAACGGTGTCAGAAGTACCTGTTGCGGCTATCGACCTCTGTAGCATCCCTGGCCAAGTCTGGTTGCGTGCTCTCAAGGCTATTGGTGAGCCGAAATTCCAGTCCTCTAACCTGACTCAGTGCAGAAGAAGAAAAAGGGGAGGAGGAGGGAGATCCCACATCAACACATCATTGCGTGGTCTTCGACTGTTCTCTTGCTAATTTCCTGTTAGTTCTTCCTTTGATTACTGTCTCTCTGATCCTAGCCGTTCAGCGGCTGAGGGAGATGTCGCGCGGTGGAGCTCTCCTTGCCCGTTGGACTATTGGGTATTATCTTTTTACTACTCTGGTCGCCATATTTCATAGTACAATCCTGGTGGCATTGGTGTGGAGCAAGCAGTTCACCGAAGTCGAACCGGATGCGCGTACTATCGACAAGGACTTACAGAAGGACATCGATACACGTTCTGTGTACCAAGCACATGACATCGTCGTTGAACTGTTCGAGACCCTAGTGCCAGACAACATTGTCGCTGCCTTTGCCGAAGACATCCTCCTTGGTGTTCTTGTGGTGTCTATTATTCTCGGCTACATGATTAGGGACCCAGCCACATCTCCGATCCTGCGGGTCGTAAGGGAGGTTGAAGGGCTCATCACCGTCGCCATTACTTTCCTCATCAACATGGCGCCGATTGGTATTTTCTTCTTGATCATGCCGAACCTCTTCAAGCTCGATATCAAGGAGGTCGGTATAAACTTGGGCATGTTGATCGGAGCGGGTCTCTCGGGCATGGCCATTCAACTACTTATCATATATCCCGTCCTCTACTATGCTGTTTTGAGGAAGAATCCTTTCTCATACTGGTTCCAGAACTCGCCAGCATGGGTCACCGCATGGGGTACGGCATCATCCGCGGGCACTATGCCGGTGACGTTGAAGTGCCTTGAAGCCCGTGGAATCCCAGACACTGTAGCCAAGTTTGCAATTCCACTTGGCACCCTGGTCAACATGGACGGGTATGTTTTCTGAGAGATCATTGTAACCCTTACTTTATGAACACGTCAATCCGTGCGTTCTTGTAAACTAACACTTCACCTATCCTCCCAGAACCGCCATATACCTCCCCATAACTGTGACTTTCCTTGCCGCCACGCAGGGCCAGGTCATCGGTCCCGGCCAGTATGTCGTGGTTTTCTTGACTGCGACACTTGCTTCGATTGGAACCACGCCAATCCCGAGCTCTTCTCTTGTCCTAATCATCATGATCGCTAATAGTATCAATGTTGAAGTGACGGGCATGTACGGGGTGATCACTGCCATTGACTGGTTTATGGACCGTTTCCGAACCATGACCAATGTCACTGGTGATCTTTATGGTGGTGCCATTGTCGCGAAGCTCACGGGCATCAGAGATCCGATTGTGGAGGCTGATGGAACTGTAATTGATTCGACTGAACAAGCCGAACAGTCAAAGCGAAACAGCCAAGTCTAAATAAAATTGAGATACCATATGAAGGTATGAAGAGGAGAGGGGAGGGGGAGTTGAATGGACTTTGAGCTTTCCAACTCTATTTAATCAAATACCGAATTCTTTTGGAATATGTATATATTTAACATTTCCCCTTGTAAGAGAGAGCGTGTACCAGAAATTTCTCGTATCCCATAAATGATTTAAGCCAAGTTCCCGCTGTAGACGAATATATCAATCAGCCCATGTTGGACCTTCATGGAAATGAAACCAGTCGTGTATTTAAGTGTACTTCTGTTTGTTCTTCTCATTCCTGAGATTGTCGAAGTACTGTGTTACGTCTTTGGCTATCAAGTTAGGAGGGTATCTGGACGTATGATAGAATAAATTAGAGAGTCGACGGTATAAGAGGAAAGTGTAGGGGAGAGAAGACGTGGATGCATACTCGCTGCGCTTTACTAGCTTTTGAACACAGAGTATATCTCCATTTCCAAGTTCTGCCTGTTTGAAAGTTGAATTAGGGTCTACGTTGAGGATCATGGAAGGCTTTACTTCCTACGAGTGGGGAGACAATGATGCCCTCGATTAGCCTTCAATGGTATATTAGGAAAGGAAACAGCAAAACACTGGGGAGTTGAATACTTACTTCATGAGCCGAAAATCTTGTATCCTCAGACCACTCCATCAATGTGAGAATGTGGGGACGAATTGAGCTATCCTTCCGAACATAGAGTGGAGTGACACCGCGCAGCATTTGTTTGACCACATCAAAATTCTTGATAAATATCAAGATGGTGTCACTTCCACTTGTAACTTGGGGTATAGAGGCTGGCAACCCTGCTACGGTACGGCTAATCTCAACCCATAAGTGAGGATTGCATCCAGTGAATCCAGCATCCAAACATGCTTGCTGTATCGTGATGCTGGTGAGAGGTAAGGGTTCATGAGGCCTGCATGTTCCATTTTGGCGATTGAGGCAAATCCACAAGGTAAAGCTCCCCGGCTCCAATCCCATCTTCTTGGCAACTGTTACGGTGAAGTGGCGAGCCGTCGTTTCCTTGAGGACCCTCAGGGTGGTCATGTCACCATTGCCCGCGTCGGTACTGGACAAGTCAAATCCGCTATGTAAACGGAATTGGATGGCTGAAATCAAGCTGACTGTCAGGTAGAGATGTTGTTTCTCCTTCTCCTCTTTAAGGAGCTTAGCCATTTCTTGGTCTTTCACCAAGCCGTTCTCTATATTTAGTTTCAAAAAAAGGCAAAACCAATTAGAATGGTAACATGCTAACGAAAAACTTTGGGGATAAATAGACGGAGCGCTAGAGAACACCAACTTATATATGCAGGAACGTCCGCTTCGGTAACCTCAGCAAGTATCTCATTTATTCTTGACTTCCGTACGTAAATTAACATGTATGCGTTCGTAACCTGTCCCTCCCCTCCGTAATTTTCCTCCATGGCATCTTTTAACATCGCACAGGTAACCCGCTCGTCGTCGAATTTATAAAATGGCAAATATGCCCCTGGGCGCAAGAAGACCCAATAACGGCCACGGAAAACGCCGCCGCTGTGCACAACAACACCAGTCAATCGGTAAATCCACGATTCAGACCTGTTTGCATCAGCTGAGAGATATGGGGAGGCATCGAATTCTTCAGGATAAGCCAAGAAATCATTAACTTTCAGAAGTTGGCGCTGAGCATGTCATATGCATATCTTTTTAGGTGGAGATGGAGAACATCAGGGAAGCTTTCAAAGATAACTCCAGTTTTAGTAGTTCGAATACCGTTGTCGGCATGGTCCACATCAACCTTTTCGCGGATATACTCTGCCAAGCTGTCCTCCAGGGAGGGGATATTCTGGACATTGACACTGATGTCTGCGAAATCTTCTACTTTTGAATGTTGGACACCGTTAGTGACAACATAACTATTTATTTTGCCGCGATAAATATCTGGAAGTTTGTGTTCGTTCAGAAACCGATCTAGGAGTAGTCGAGCCATCTCATGGACGTCTTGCTGCATAAAAAGTTGTTGAGGTCCCCATCCAAGTGCTTTGGTGAGTTCTAGCGCTGAGACAGTTTTATCGCTGCTTTGCAAAGAGTAGAACAGACGTTGCAGTGCCCATAGGAAGATGTTGTTGTTCTTACTTGACTCATCGCCAAGTGGTAACTGATACGTAGCCTACGGGTTCACACTTAGTGCCGTTGAGAATGAATAAGATTGACAAAAACACATCGAGCATGGGGCTGGGTAACCCACCTTGCGCAAGAAGTTCGTAAAATAAAAACACTGGAGTAAAACATTGAGATAGCCAGTAGAGCCAAGGTTTCCCAAACCAACGAAACCAGTCATCTTCTTTGAGTCGTAACTGTCGCGATATCAGCAATTGTTCCCAGAACAATTCAATAAATGTTAATGCGTACTTTCGAAAGGTATGCCATAAAATTCCGGTGTGATCTTTGATAACACGGACATAAGCTGTTATGTTGGCCTCGTCGTTGCCCAGCAGGGATGGCTTATCCCCAAGATGTCCTAACAGCCTCCGAAGCTCACAGAATTTTGTGAAGCCCCAATCGGGGTTCTCAGCCGAGAATCGAAAGTTTACCTCTGGAATAATTCGTAAGGTAAATGATGATGGTAGGCTAACAGGAATATGCGAGATGTGGTACATACCCTGTGAGATATAAGCTTCAGGGCTTTCGCTATTCCACAGGACTAATGAGAACTGGACACAGGCGTTCCAGTGGTCTGGCATTTCTCCATCGTCAAAACCATGTTTAAGGTATAGAGACACATGCTGATTATTAAAATTCCCACGTGGATAGAAGAGAATACGCCTGTATGGGTTCATTAGCCTAGGATCAATTCAAAACTGTATAACTACACTTTCTAGAAAGCCCTGTTTCTCAAGAGGATGCCTTACCATTTGGATCCGCCGCATTCAAATATCGGGCTAAGTTCCGTCTGTTCTAATTCCGTCCAGTTGGGCAATCTCCATGTGAAGTAGGCTTCATCTTGTGTCTCCAAGGTTGGTTCAGGTGGTAGCAACCTGGCCATCATGGCATCATCTGTAAGTTCGTAAAACGAGTTAACCTCACATTTCTTCTTGGCCCCCTAGGCCCCATCGGAGTATGTTCTCTGGACGGAGTGGAGATATAAAATAATTTTCGGGGAATAAAATCGTGGATAGGGAGCCCCTACACTCGGTGGCTAGAGGCTTTGGTTTCTGGCCGTTCAAATAAGTTAAAATGCTCCAAGGGAACATGGGTATATCTTCCACCAAAGAGAAGAGAGCTGAAACCAGACAGCCAGAAACAAAAGGGATATCTCACATTTTCCACAGAAGGACGCCCACCTCCTTGCGACATTTGCGCGGCCATGAAATATCCCCACCCAAGTCTTGCTTTCAACCGTCTTTACTGGGG
>LGUA01000790.1:0-10844 GCA_001660665.1 Emergomyces africanus | reverse complement strand
TAAATCAAAGAAATAAATAAAAATAAGTTAAAAAGTAAAAAGCAAATGTAAAGAAAGAACGAATACAGGCGCTATCTCGAATGATGCCTTCTTTCAGTGATTGTATCAACTTGAAGCAAGGAGAATGCTTGTCTGACAATGCTGTGGGAAAAGACAATTTCAGACAAACTGGCAGATTGACAATTGACAATGAACCGACGAAGCGCCTGAACCTCCCAATAATAATAATAATAATAATAATAAATAAAATGCAACGCCATTAGTGAAAGAGCAGAGGGCATGTGGAAGCTATACATATTCCCCCCAAAAAACTTAACCCTGAAAATCCTCCATGATACATAGTAGTTAGTGATGAACAAAAACAAGAGGGAAGAAGAGCTGATCCCTCCAGTACTAGCATGAAAGAAACACTTTTAAGGTCTAAAAGGGGGCCCATTCAATGCTTTTTTTCTTTTTTCAACTTTTTTTGTTTGGCCTATTTTCCCATGCTCCTTTCCTTTTCCCGGGGGGGACGGAATTTAAAGCAAGGGAGACGAAGACTGGGTCAAAAGTCATTCCCACTTCTTCGAAACCACCTTCTCCGACACAACCTCGACACCCTCTCTCCCCGTCTTCTTCTTCTTATTCTTCGTCTCCTCCACGTTAGTAATATACCCTCTTAACCACGTCAACGACTCAGACGTAATCGTAAGGCCCGTAGTAATCACTGCCTTGCCGGCATTCACATAACCATCACCACCAGAGCAGCTCTTGTACTCAGCCGAATAAACCTGGAGCACATGGTTCTTGCCTTCCTCGACAAAGCGGAATGGCAACTGGATGTAACCTTTGAGGGTCCCCTTGATAGTCTCTGTGTCCTTTTTCACGATAGGGAAGCGGTCTTCGACACGCTTGAGGCCTTCATTACTCAGTGAATCGGCCTTGGCGACGTAGGGGGCGACATATGTATAGGGTTTAGACAGGAAGGGGAGGACGGGCTTTGCGTAGTTGGAGTAACCTTGGTCGGCGAGCTGGAGGGATTTTTGGCCGTAGGGGTTGTTCTTGAGGTAGGAAAGGGAGTCGGAGACTACAGGAAGGGTGGAGAGGTGCTGTATTTTGGAAACATCTAGATCAGAGAGCGCCTTTTTATTTTGAGAGAGAGAGAAAGAGAGGAGGGGGGGGGAATGGGGGGGAAGAAAGATGCAGCGGCGGCCTACATGAAGGAACTGGGAGGAAGGCTTCTCGCCGTTGACGATGGGTTCACCCATGTTGAGATTATTTTGCGTGTGGGAAGCACGAGCTGGATGGTGGTAGTCAGTATATCTTCCAACGTTATGGGGGGTTGCAGTGTGTACTACAAAAATAAGCAAATAAAAGATCTACATACCTTAAATGGATAGATAGGAAACGATTAAATATGTCAGACAGAGCGACGCAGGCGAATTATAGGATATATGGCATTGAGGGTACGTATGATACAGGATTGATTGGCAGTACAGAATGAAGGAAGGATACTACTGACAGAGAAAAGAGAAGAAATAACCAGGAGAGAGTGGGAAGAGAAGGGGGAACTGGGTTATTATTATCACGAAGAGTGAAGAGAACAGGAAAGAGAATTACAAGAAATTCAAGGCAGAGATAATAAAAAGAAAAGAAGAGAATAATAAAAATACCGCCCGCGGTGAAAGACAAAACCCTTCTGTAAACCCTCCATAACCAAGGTTCAACATCCACCGTTGACTTCTTTTTTTCTGCCTTTTCCTTGTCGTTTCTCAAACTTTGCTGGCTCCCAAAGCTTCTAGATTCCCGCCTGGCGGCGAATCAGCACCCAGCTGTGGCCTGTGTGTGAGGCTGAAGCGCCTTACTAGCCACTTATCGCCAGGATAGAAAAAAAAAGCATGTGAAAGTGACCCGGCCGGCTGGCTGGGGGGGGGGCCAAAGTCAATGAATTCAAAGTTTGTATGTACTGACCTATTTTTACTAATTTACTATCACCAATATTATTATTATGATTTACTATTATTATTATTATTATTATTTAATTAATATATTAAATAATCTAACCTAACTACACTCTCGTTGATATTTTTGCTTGCCGCTTTCCCACAGGGTTCTCTCCGCTAGGCCCACGGTCAGCTCTGAGAATCAATTCCAGCTGACAGCAGCAGCAGCGGCTTTTTCGACGGAGGCATCGAAAATTCTTCTCGTCCATTTATACGGAGTCTTCATATATGTCCTCTCCTCAAAGAATTCTCGCCCACGGAAACATGAAATATTAGTACTACTATGTATTGCGATCGGTGAGGTGCGTGCAAATCGGTTTGTTCAAAGTGAAGGTGGCGGAGGCTCCAGAACTAGTAGTAGTTAGTACTGTGCAGATGTTTTGTGAACAATGTCCAGCACACGCTATGAGATGCAGGCCGCGAGCTCCAAGGCGCCAATTAATTCTAGACTCCAACCAGGCTCTGCAGCCCGCTCCGGAGACCGCTCTGGAGAAGCTCGAATTCTTGCTTCAACCCATGTCCAGTTGTAATACACTATTGTAAGCCGTGTTTCAAGGGGGAAGCGTTTACCAAATGCACCCAGATTTAAAAAAGTTCCTTAAACGCAAATCAGTTGTTGAATGGCGTAGTTATTGTATTGATTGATTGGCTTGAAATCAATATCAATTTCATCACGTCTTCTGTACTGCGTAGGTTCATAGGTCCTATTTGCAACTAGTATTATGTACAGCACCCTCCAGGGTTCCATGATGCTAGGATTCGTTATCTTTCCGTCAGCTACTACCTTGCTGTTATCAATGCGGCGAGAAACTCAATGCGTGTTTACGTGCCCACATCACTGGCAGCTATCCGGGTCTCTGGCTTATGCGTCCAACTTTGGCATGTGATAGCGGGGCTTATCTCTGTCGTTTGTAGTACGGAGTTCTCATGATGCAAAGTTGACTAAATACTACTACCACAAAACGCAAATATCTCTATTGGAAAGGCCAAGAAGAACATTAAGGACACGAATGAACAACCATGGAGGACTCAGCCTGATCATTTCCTCAGTCAATTTTTTGTCCCTCGCAAATCGAAGAACGGGCGATATTAACAAGCTACTGGGATTCGCCATTTTAAAAAATTTGACAGTTCTTTCCCGGTCAATTTCTTCCACTGCAATTTTCGTTGCTAATCGGATTTCTCGGGTGCGTGCCGATCGATCGCTCTGGAATTTTGGCTCTGAGCTTTGTTTGGGTTTTGGGTTTCCACTTGGTTTCGACTTTGAATTTGGCTTTGGCTTTGTATTTACCAAAATGGTTGTTAGTACGGAGTACTTTGTATCACTACTAACTAGTTACTCTCCAGTGATGGTTTTGGATGGGCCGATATTCCCTTTCAAAGCTGTAAAAAATATCGCCATGTGGCCCGCAAGCTCTGCGCTCCCATGACTTTGGGCCGTCCTCTCTACCAATTTGGTAAGTATAGTATCTGCGAACAATCAGTGGTAAAAACTTACTACTGCTATCCGGCATCATCGATACTAGTCCTCAGAAAACAACCGCCATCTGGAACGAAACAGATAAAAGGAGAGTAGCGTAGCAGGTTGTCGTGTCGTGTAATTCCATTATTTTTCCATTCTAATCACCAAGGGTCAGTTATTCCAAGCGAAAGATAGTAGTAATAAGAGATTGATTGATTTCATTGAGCAACTGAATGCTGATGTGCCACTCAAAATATATCATGGGCAACTTTGCTCTTCCTTATGCAAGTTTGTATCCTACGCTTAAAATTGCTGGCTGCATAGACATCCATGGCACCCGACGCCATCTCTACACATGTGATCTAATCTCACGTAATTGGATATTTTTCTCCACCTCTCGCTATTGAGGCGGAGCTTTCCGCTCCGCTCTACGGCTTCGTCGTTGCCACCCTGAAACATTGCAGCGCCAACACAAACAAGATACGCGTAGATCAGTAACAGTTCCATCCAAGTTCTGTAACCCTGCGCTCCTATTCGGGAATTTTTTTTTTTTTTCTCGAATTGATGTCCTAAAGCAGAATTTGATCTAAGTAAAAGGCAAGGCAGCAGAAAATATAACATGTTTACGCAGAGATCGCCCTTTCATCTAGTGAGCTTGACATAGCTCATAGTATCATTCATATCGTTTCGAATTTGTGGCAGGCCACATGATTTGAAGGAAAAACGTTTTTAGACACATTCCTACCTACCTAGTGCCCTTGGGTAGAGAGGTACCGCGGACGTACAGTACAGTATGTTCTTTCTGTACAGATTATCTTGTGAGTCATGTTAGCATGCGAAATTGACCGCCACGCCCTGTGGGTGAATAGTATTTATTCTCTTGGATAGGAAGAAAAAGGGAGAAGGAAAAAAGTGGGCAAACTTTTCAACCGAAATTAAATATAGGGATATCAGTCACCTTCCGAGGTAAAATCGAGGATTCAAATATGATCCCAACGTAGAGATACAGATGTTTTGTCTGATGTTGCACTATGTAAGAAAAGGACAAAAAAAAAAAGAAAAAAGCATCTGGAAAAAATAGTAAGCGTATGCTAACATCATAAAAAATTGAATTGACTTGTTAATTGTGGAAAGGAAGAAGATAAAATAAATAATAGAAGAAGGGGAAGAAACATGAAAATGGATAAGCAAGCGCTTTGGATCATGAAAGGGGGAGAGAGAGAAGAGGTTGTGTGTCTGCCATGGCTGTGAGTGATGAGTGAATGAAAACAGTAGTCGTAGCGGCTATGTAGAAGCGTATTTTGCGCATGGAATACAAAATTCACTCTATTAGTGTAATGGGAGCCGATGTTTAGATGCAAACTACCTGGTAGGGAATTGGTTATAAACCATGCAATTGAAAATGGTTGTTTGTTCTCAGTATTGGCCTATGCGTGTTAAGGCTTGATATCTTATGGGGTATCTCTTCTTCGTGTCTATTTGCTCTGGCTGTCATAAAGCACCTCGAGTCAGTCTCACGCAGAGCTTGAGTCACGGATATGATCGCCCTCTTTTGTTTGTTGTAGTTGCGGGTGGGCCAACTCGACGTGAACAGTTGCCTGGGCAGTTCACGGAGAACAAATGCAGTACGGGCTTGCAAAGATGCGCAGACTGCTAACAACGAACTTTCAGGACGCGCACAATTTCTTCTCAACGGTTAGGTATTAAATAAAGACGAGTATTCACGTGTATATTCGCCGGTTCGAAAAGGATAAATAGCCTTTTTCTTTCTTTTTTTTCTCAGTAGGGGGATGGAAACAGAGATTGTATCAGCATCGAAGCTATATACGGAGTATATAGTATTCTCAAGATCAAACCAGCTTCATCATAGTATTAACGCGATAAAATTTGACGCCAGCTCATTTTTTAAGTTGCCAACGATGGGCAGGGGATTCAAAGGAGTACATTGCAATCATTTCCGCCCTCGGGGGTGGTAGGCATATAACATTGGCGGAATCGCGTTGGGCGTTTTCTGAGCCAAACCCATCGCTGCCATGCACGTTGTTCCCCCAAATGAGGTCCAATGGCCAATTGTAGAGTTATACGATCGAAAGAAGGGGGAATAAGAAGAGTGTGCTACCCTGGAGCAGCCATAAAAAGAGCGGGCGCCAGAATTTCAGATCTCAAGGAAGTTAACGATAATGGTAAAATAATTATACGTAGTCCTGAGTCTTTCAGTTCAATGTATATCAGTTGAGATAGCAATTGAACCGAGGAACGAGATGATGGATAAGAAGTTCAACTTGCCTGGTGGCCCCGATATCTGGCTTTCACGGAGAATTCTGATTGCGGATCTGCAAGGGCAAGGGCAAGATCAATGTGGCAAACCCCAGGAACCTGAATGACAAGAGGTACTCGCGTAAATATATCGGCCGATAGGAGCCTGATCAGTGCCATCCTTCCATTCCGCAGGAAGCAGTTTGTTAGCCGACTCTGGGAATCCCAGGGGTGGGTTCGACATACCCTCCCCGCCTTATCCTCCGAGATGGACACCCCTTGTCCGTGTCTCATCATCACTCCCGTACGGGCTATTGTCATACGCAAATAGAGAACAATAGAGAACTCATCCAACACCCCAGGACCATCTGCAAGTACGAAAATTGCTCCATAGGAAAGTGCTCTCCGAACTCCCATGGTTGCTCTAGCTGAATCTGTCTTCATCTGATATTAGATGGGTAGACTCGGATGAGCACGCCGTCTTGCTTCTCATTAACTGCGGAAACGAACTTAAACAAACGCGGTATGTCTAGTTGCAGTGAGGGTAGCATGGACGGGAGGGTATGATAAATCTGGCTTGTACCTGGACTATCTCCCCTCTCAATTTTGGACCCTTTTTATCGCCTAAAAGCGATGCAAGCAAGCACTGCCAGCTGTTTCTCACAATATGGAAAATGTCTTGTAGAATCGGGCATTGAAAGGGTGCCCATTTTTTCGTCGTTCCGCACCCCGCGAAGAACCGAATACGTTGAACCGTTTACTTAACTTGCAAATGGACCCAGTTCGTCAAAACTTCCATTGTTCTAGCGGGGCACACTGTGTATTTTTTTTTTCTTCGCGACTGGTTTTCTCGTATTTTTCTGCTCTACGCAGTAAGTGCATGGGAAACAATTCTCCACCCATCATCCACCATGGGAGCCTTTTTGCCTTGTCTTCAGCTAGTTCATTCTAGACTTGTCCTAAACCTGGTAGTCTGACAATGTCTATGAGACGAAGCTAACGTGCTATGGGCCGGGATCGCCACTGTAGCGTGAGGAGAACTTAGGGTGATATTGGCATGCTGGGGCCCCAAGGGGCCAAAGTCGAGGGGCAAAAAGTTGCCATTTCTGGGGAAGGCTTCACTGCATGGAATACGATGCTTAGCATCGACAAAGGTGGATAAGTGGGAGATTGGGAGAGGTGAAGGGAAAACACGAGTCAGCGTCGTCAGCGAAAATATCCCCAACCATATCAGGGGTTCGTGTCATGTCTGGGGGCTAACGGTCCACTCAACTTTGCTGCTTCTACATATGGGGAATAGTCCGCCATTTAGTCCTGCTTCAGCGAACCTCTGGAGAATCCGCACTCAGGAACTTCAAGATAACTTGGTACTACGAACTGTTATGCTTTTACAACTTATTATCAAATTCGACAACCCCTCTGAAATTTTGTATGAAAAGCGATCCTTTCGCATGTGCCCTTCAGCGGAACCCCGCATTGAGCAATTACTTTCAGTTTTCGACTTATCCGAGTAAGGTACTACTACTAATGACTCAGGTTGTAGTGCGGAGTACGGAGTATTCTAAGGTTTGATTGAAAGCGATTACTAAGTCGGGTGTGGCGTGCTTACCAGGTGTAGTTAAGCAGCATCACATTTGTTTCCGAAGGGAGGTTTGGGCTCCGACATATATTGGGAGAAGTAATTGAAATTCGAGTGGAGACATCTTCGATTTTGTTGTTGTGAGATGAGAGACCCCTGGGCTTACTTTAGCAGGGCTAGATGTGGGGGCTTACGCAGTAGGGAGTACTGCGTAGAGACCACATGAATGAGGGGCCAATACTTTGCTATTTTCAGTTATTTCGCAATTACAAGGACTCCCCGAACACACCTCTCGGATGCATTGCGGCGAGGCTTGCTGGCTTCCGGATACCTTGATTCTCGAGATGCTTATGGTAGTTCGTTATCTTGATGTCTCCATGTGAGGGAGGACATGTTGAGAAAAAGCAGGTAGTCACAATGTTTGAAAATAATTGGATAAACACCGGGGGGGGGGGGGGGGCTATTGCAATCCTTCAAATGGGAGATGATCGGCTTCTTCTATGCTTGAGTTTTGATTCCCCAGTCCACTTGAGACACTGATGCACATTACGCTGTAGTTTACCAGGCTTTTGACTGCTAACGGGACGCGGATTCGTCGCAGAGAGGAATTGGTTGATGTGGGGATTGTAGGGATATCCTCATCAAGTTGCATTCCAGAAGATTTACTACTGGAGCGCTGAAAGTATACAGTCTGAATTTCTCCATCAAAAGTCCGGCGAGTTCGTTGCGCCGATTACCCCGTAACCCTGTCCTTTGTTGGGCTGGCGCCTCTCGCCACATCAGGGCGAGCTTAACCCGAGCACCAGCGATCCCCGATGTGACATCAACTCTTATAGTGTGCTGTGAAAGGGTTTTATCGGCACCAGAACTATTCCGTGGATTTATAACTGGCCTTCCTTATCCGCCAACATTGCCGACGATGCCCGCGGCCATTGTAGGCTTTGCTACCTCTGTTGTTATTTGTTTTGATTTTGTGCTGAGGGATACTAGTATGTACGCAGTAGTACCTAGGTGCTGGTGTGAGTAGTTTTTCAAGGCGGTAGGATATCCCTTTTTTAATGCGCCAAGTTCGAGGCTGGGGATAAGCATTTGCTTGGAAATGCTTAACAAATCTGTCTTTCATCGTCCCCCCCTGCATTTTTATTGCAGATTGAATGTCACCTCACCATGCAGGCCTATTTTTAATAACTTATTTACTCTAACTACGGAGTACAGCGAAAACACAACTTATTTAGTACTGGCCACATAAATAAGCACTACTATATACTCCGTATGAGACTTGGCCTTTGAAGGATTTTTTTTGGGGGTTCTTGGAATGACCGAGCGCCAAGAGGACACGAACAAGCATAAAAGTTAGTGGCGTAAATTTTACAGACGACAAGCAAAAGGGGCCAAGCCACTAAAATTGCTTGTCTTGTCGACACACTACAGATTATACTTGGAGAAAACTCGTACTTGTGCACCGTACTTCTGTTTGTGGCTCGCTGCTCTGCAGATTAACCTGCGGATCCTCGCAGTCGAGGATGGGCGATGATCGTGAACCCTATTGCCCTCATGGGTTTCTCAGAAGGGTTTGGATTAGGGTTAGAGTTGGTACATTCTCACGATAGATAGGGGTACAGGCCAAAACTCTGAGGGCCAGTGTGATATCATCTTGACCAAGATCAGGACAACACCGCGGCTTACGCGTGACCCCGGTTGGCTGGCTCCATTTGATTAGGTTGCTGGCGGCTCCAAGCTTTTTCTTTTTTTTACTTCCAAAATTCCAATCCTACCCCAAACTGGAAAGTATTGTATACTAATTCCCAGGATTCCGCCGGCTAACTACGGCCTCCTAACGTTTCGCATCCACTGTTACATTGTGTTATACGATACTAAATATCCTTATGATTTCCCACAATATTATGTGCATAAAACCTTGGAAGTTTCGATGGGAGGGAAAGCTAAAAGCACCTGCATCCCCCCCGCGGCTGCAACCTCCCTTTCCCAGCCCGCGCTGTAAAGTTTCCCTTCAGTTGCTCTTTACCTTTCAAGTGGTGTCCCCCCTCCCCCCACAATCATTCTTCTCTCTGGTACAGTACTATCAGAGGAAAAGGATAAGGAGATAGGCATCATGGCCGAACAAAAGATCGAGGGAGTATCGTGAGTTTTCCGCTTTTGCGGTTCTTCCAAACCACTTAGGATGTTGGCGCTAGCTATATCTTTGCATTGTTGGGCTTCGGACTAATCCGACATATTAAAAAGAGCCCTCGAACAGCCTGTTGCCAGTAACCTTGATGAAAAGAAGGATTCTAGTGCAGATGATGTTTCCAAAGGACACGAGGTCGTGCTCAACTCCGTTTCTTTAGATAAGGAGAACATCTTGACGCCAGACGGAGAGGAACCGACAGCGCTCGAAAAAGTTACCTTGCAACATGTTCCTGAGAACCTCCCTTTCTCAGCATGGCTCGTTGCGGCTGTCGAGCTCGCTGAGCGCTTCACTTACTACGGAATGAACGGCTTATTCCAAAACTATATTCAGCGCCCTTTTGATGGCAGTTTGGGTCGAGGAGCACTTGGTATGTCAACCAAAACTAGGCCGTCGATCTGCCTGAAATCACCAGGAAAATATGCTTACATTTATTTTACCCTTATCAGGACTTGGCCGCCAAGGTGGAACCGGTCTGGTCACATTTTTCCAATTTTGGTGCTACGGTAGGTGACCACTCCCAATTTCCATTTGCGTCGCCCTTATCGTGATCATGCATTGCTAAGGGCATAATTCCAGTAACACCTATCTTTGGTGCTATCGTTGCGGATCAATACCTTGGAAAGTACATGGCCATCTTCTGGTTTTGCATGGTATATATTCTCGGCCTTCTCATCCTTCTCCTCACATCAATCCCCGCAGCACTGGCACATGGTGCTGGCTTGGGTGGCTTCGTCGTTTCGATTATCATCATCGGTATCGGTACTGGAGGCATCAAATCCAACGTAGCACCCCTAATCGCGGACCAATACACTCGAAAGAAGCTCGCCGTGAAGACCACCAAGAAAGGTGAACGCGTCATTATTGACCCTGCTCTGACCATCCAGCGAATCTACATGGTGTTCTATGCCTGTATCAATATTGGTTCACTTTCACTTCTCGCTACTCCATATATGGAAAGAGATGTAGGTTTCTGGTCCGCGTTTCTTCTCACGCTCTGTGTGTTCCTGGTTGGAACGGCTATCTTGATCCTCGGGCGTAAATTTTACGTCGTCCGCCCTCCAAAGGGATCAATCATCACCGATGCGTTCAAGGCCATTTGGGTCATGATTAGGAACCGGAACATGGATGCACCCAAAAACTCTTTCCAGCGGGAGCATGGTGGTGGCCGGACATTTCCGTGGAACGACCACTTCGTCGACGAGGTCAAACGCGCGCTCGTTGCCTGCCAGGTGTTTGCCTTTTACCCTATCTACTGGGTGGTGTATGGTCAATTCTCTGGAAACTTTGTGGCACAAGGTACGTAACGATGATTCTCTATCACATATGAAATGGAGGAAGAAAGAATCCAAGCGAGAAAACATATATATATATATA
>LGUA01000079.1:0-37278 GCA_001660665.1 Emergomyces africanus | reverse complement strand
ATATATATATATTATATTACAAGCCATCTCTGCTCTCACGACGGTCCCCATATTGCCTCTTCGTCGCCGGGTCCAACGACTCCCAATGCTCCGCAAGTGCTCGATCGACATCATCTGGCGTTATATTCGTCTCGGGGCCGTACGCATCGACCAGGTCATGGATGACCTTATCCCGCGTGCGATTAGTGAAGTCCTCGAAAGCAGATATACTGAATAATTCTCCAAAACTATTCTCCCCAACCTCCTAATGATTTTCATCCCTTCGCCTGGCTATGTATTATTCCCATATTGTCACGTTCGTCACGGACCATTTTGACATTTTTTTTTCCTTTGTTCCGCTTCCATGTATCCCCTATTCCCTGCAATCCGCTTTCGTATCTATTACCTATATGCCTACCTACCTACCTACCTACCTACCTACTAATCTTTTACTATGAATCCCTAAATGGCGGTGCTTTTAGTAACGAATAACTCGTCCCTCCTTGTTTTATTTGGGATTGGCTCCATCCATGCCATTACTTCTCCCTGTTCTTATCTTTCTTATGGTGGTTTTCTCTCTCTCTTTAATTTACTATCTATTGGCGTAAATGTGTGTAGCTATTTTAACTTAAATTTTTAATATTTCTTCCCCGGCGTCTCTCCTGATCTACTTTAATCCAAAGAAAAACAATTCAAAAATTTACGCTTTTTACTGCCTAAGACCTCTCCCGTTTCTTGCGATTTCGCCCATGCCTTCCCCACTCTTTGCTTTGTCCTGTGTACACTTCTGATATAACACTCACTTTGTTGTCTGCCCTCAACCACAAAGTTTTTTTTGATGTGCCGCACATGTATACGCACTATTAGTGAGTTCTTTCTTCAGACCGCAGGGTTTTATTATATTTTTATTTTTTTAACTTTTATTTAATTTTACAATTTGCTGTTTGCGTTGTCAGTTTTAAAAATTTAGTTTTTAGAATGAGCAATGGTTTTATGATGTATCTATTTCTCCCTTCATGTTTCTATACTGTGTGTAGAAAAATGGTGGCGGAAATAGAACGAGTACTCATTTTCACAGAAGAAGCGGGGAAATGATGTTTAATCTCTCTTCGTGACGTTGTTTCTCCTTCTTGGTCTTGATATTCGTTCCACAGAGTGAGCATGACAATACCAATATCTCACTGCCTGAATGAATGAATGAATGAATGATGTTTCCTTGATACTTGTGGCCTCACGAATATATGCAAATGAAAGTCAAACAAATAGAAAGAGGAAAATATATAAGATATATCACTATATAGAGCTATAAATAACAGCCATCTAGTTAACTGTTCTACATACTAGTATATTTATAATCTGGATGATGTCGGTTATAGAAATAGCAATATTTATCATCGTCCGAGAATAAATGCTGGAGCGGTAAAATAAAATATAAAACCCAGAATCAGAATCGAGTCAGAGATAATACATCGCTGTAGCGAGGGTAGAAGGTTATACAAGTAATAATAATAGTAAAGAGGAATATACAATATGTGTAATACAGATATGTAGTGCAGACAACGATCGTACCATGAGAGTTATTTGGGTTTACGCACGGATATGTAGATGTACAGTACCAAATGTGGATGAAGATGGAAGGGAAGGGCTGAGAGAAGTAATGAAGAGGAAGTATTGTGAGGTAGTCGTTTGAGTAAAGAGCGTGTGGGTGCAGTTAATTTTCAGCACTTCAGAAAAAGTTTGCTTCCTTAGTCGACTCCAGCATACAGGTCGACAACTATATTTATCCCTGCGACGACGATTTCAGCAGCGATAAGAATGATTACTTTGATTGGGTACTATGTTAGCTATTTTTTCGTATATGCCAGGAACATAAAAATGACATCCTGCGAGTATACCATGTATCAGATGAAACGAGGGTGACAGGGGATACGTTGCAAAATGTACGTACCAATCCATTCCAGATACTCCCCATGCCGATGACTCAACTGATCCTTTAAAACCGCAAGCAGATCTGCAATCACATCCAGTCGCTCTGTTAGTAGTCCCACCCGCTGGTCCATCTCCAGATAGCTGCGTACAGCCTGGTAGACCGGATCTAACTGTGGTTCCGACCACATGAGTTCAGGACTATCCAACACCGACCCCTGAAGGTGTATATTAATACGCAGAATAAACAATTCGCCAATCTGCATATTTATCTGTCTGCGCGTGAGGTTCACGCTACCCGTCTCCGCTATCTGTGCGGGCAGCGGCGATGTCTTCGCGATGGTTTCCGAAACGAGGTCCTCGAACAACGACGTCTTGACGGACTGGGAGAGGGCGTGGGAGATGGCGAGCTTGGTCATGTAATTGTGTGGGTCCTGAAGGGAGATGAAGTCGTTGTATATGCGCGCTTGGTAGTCACGGGTGTAGTAGAAGTTGAAGTTTTCGATCTGTGTGTCTTCAGCACTGAGGACTGCGCTGGCGAATTTGGATACTTCGCGGAGAAAGCGAGTTTCTTGGGCAGGCGTCATACCCCATATTACTACCGTGCCGTAGTCGAAGAGAAATATTTCTGGAGTGTGAATCGATGTGTCGAGATCAGTCCCGTTGGCGTCGTCCGCGCTGGATATAGACCCTAACGTATGCGAGGTAGATATAGCAGTAGAAGAGTCTGGTGATGGGGCGTGGTGGTTCTCGTGTAGGCTGACAAGCTCTTCCCGCCGCTGTTGGCTCTGTTGACTCTCGGCTTCGATTTCACTATCGGAAAACCGTCGCCCTTCATTTCCCTGAGTGGGAACTTCTGCAGCGGGTGGTATTCCATGCTCTTCTTGCTTATATAAATTTGAAGGCTTCTTCTTCTTTTCCTCATAGTCATAGTTATATGGCGAATAAACGCATTCGTCGAAAAGTTTTGGATTAGAACCCTTGGTTTCGGCACGGGACTTGAGAAACCTCACGACGCCATCTATTGTATATGAGCTCGCAGTGCAGTATGCCGTCACCCGCGGAACGCGATCTCGATCCGCTTTACCTAGCCTTGCTGCATGTTTTCTGGCGGTGGGCTCCTTAATCCGGGTGATTTGCGAATACACCTCTTTCAGGATTTCTCCTTCAGAAAATTGGTCCTCCTCTCCCGGAACGGGATTGGGGAGTAATTTAAGCTTCTGTGTATTTTTTGATGTTCTCTGAGGGCCAATTTTGGGATGACTAGGGAAAGAGGCCGCGGCCACCGTGTTGTAAGAAGCTCCTTGACTGTGTCGCCGGCGGAGCTTGCTGTTGAGAGCAGCGAAGACAGGAGGGCCCCCACCGCCACCACTAGAGCTGGTTTGCTGCATGGAAAGGTTACCGACACGGGAGGGCTTCAAGAAGTCTCTAGAGGTAGCTATATCATTTGATGTGCTACTCTTGCTCTGGGCGATCGGGTCGAAGGTAACTGTCCGATGTGGGCGGCGCTCATCCTGTAACGTAGTACTAGATGGGGAGTTTGTGTGCGGGTGGCCACTAAGCAGAGGAGTGCTTTCCCCATCTATCGATGCCATGACTGGAGAACTGTACGTCAAGGCCAATTGTGACCATATAGAAGTTAAGTCATGGCTGGGGAGGGAAACGGATGGGGGGGATAGCAGTACGGAGTACGGAGTACTTGGAAGGGTCTTCTGCGGCGCCGAACAATCAGGTAGACTTAATAAGCAGAAAACATTCTCGAATGCTTGGCATGGTCGGAGACGTAAACCTTAAATTGACCTCGCCAATATTGATTTTAGTTCATAAATACTAGTTACTAATATGCTTGACCATGAGTTCTTTTCTAGAAGAGTGGGAGGTCATGGGTCAGGTAAGGGACAGTAAGCATATATCGTTATTCTCTAAGAGCCAAGAGATTTGCGGGAACGTCGGTAGTATATAGAGATGAGCGTAAATAAAATATAACAAAGTTTTAGTATCAATAAAGCGACCCAAACCTACGAAACAAATCGTATCCCGCAGATGAACACCAATATAGCTTGGACACATGAAAGCTCGGAATGTAGGTTGACGTAACATGATCACACCGTACGAACACGCAGTATACGACAACTAACATTTATTTTCGAACAAACCCAGAAGATCCACCCGCTATTCTCCGTAAACTTCCACCGCCCAGCAAGCTCCGATTACCAGCCATCAAGCTCTCCCGCACCCGACGACTCCCTTTGGATGACTTGGGCGGCAAGCTGACCAAACCAGGACCACTACCATTCGAGCTTTCTAGAACACGAATCGACGTCCCTCCAATCTTGACATCCTTTGCCTTCTTCTCAACCTTATCTAGAAACTTATGTTTCTTTGACATTGGCATCTTGTCCACGAGGTGAGATTCAGTCTCATATGGCGGGGAGGGTAATGTGGCATGGTCGGAAGAAGGTTCTGCGTTTAAGATCTCATCTGGGAGTAGAGTGGGGAGTGAACGGATTGGCTTGGAAATGGATCCCTGTAATGTCGCAGAGCTCTCGGAGAGAATTTCATCCTGCTTTGCGCTGCGATCTTGCGGAATGGATGGGGCATGTCCTTTACTCGGAGGAGCGGGCTTTGAGGCTGCTTGGGCTTTCAGTCGTTGATCCCGCTCTCTTCGTTTTTCTCTATTTGCTGCATCGGTCCTGGTGCGTTAAATGTTAGCGGTGAGAGTTTACACCTTAGGTAGAGCAGAATGGAGTTTTGAATACGAACCTTTGTTTAGCCTGCGCTTCCTTTCGAGAAGCCTCTTTTAGTTTCCGTAACTGTGCGGCGTTGTCCACTGTTTCCGGAGCATCGTCGTCGTCATCACTGTCCTCTGAATCGAGCGGCGCTTTGGTCATCGCTTCCTCCGTAACATGCCCATGTTGACTATGGCTATTGAGCTCTGGAGAGGGATCCTCGCTTCCAAAGCGAACATGTATTGCCTTGGTATTTGAGTGCATTGTTGCTTCATCAGCGTCGTTGGATACACCGTTCGAGGGATCCGAATTCTCGCTACTAGGTAGTGTTTCAGGGTCGACAACGTCACTTGAATCAGCGGTGCGGAAGGGTAACTTTTTAACGACATTTCCCCTTTCGTCGACAGGTTGAGCAGCCGGCGAGGTTATGTTGTTGTTGGAACCTCTCTGTTTCCTTCGTTTTGGCGCTTGGCTCTCCGCCTCTTGCTTCGAAGGCGCAATCTTCCGCTTCCCCTTCGAAGCGGACGATGAGTCCGCCGCCTCCGCAGCAACGGGGAATACAGTTCGTCGAGTACCGGTTACCATTTCGCGGGACGGATTAAGCGGAATTGGATTTGTTGATTGGTCTGGGGAGTGCGGAGATTCTTCTTCCGCCCCAGAGTCCTGTCTCGCAAAAAGGCCTCGGGCAGCAGTGACGAAATGAGACAACATAAGGGATAACGAAAAAAGCAAACCACCGAAAATCACCAGATAATCAGAATTATACTATTACTCGTATTTATCCGAGTTCTGCCCAGCGGTTGTGCCTGGACAAGCTCCGCTGCTATTCAAGTCAAACCTTGCCGTTGTTCTGGAGAAAATTGTACACCGGAGTTATGATGTTCCGGTGGCTTAGCCCTAATCTCTTATCAGATCAAGCAACATTTGCGTTGAGGATACGGAGTATACGCAGTAACACAAGTTTAATTAAATAATGGAGAATAAAAATATCCCATATACGTGTTGATAGCCAATCAAATGCTTGGTGGGCCATACCTGTAGTAAATGGACATCACCCACTTTGAAGATCGCTATGTACCTGAAATCGTGCAAAATTAAACAAAGTAGTAAGATAATAGTACTCCGTATACACCAGAGACCTAACCGGAACGCCATGCCTAAAAACCCAATAAGCCTCCTATTTTCCCTTTTCTTTCTTTTTATAAAGAAGAGGTAAAATCAAGCATCGTAATACTCCTCCGCAATCCGTTTCCTCTCCATCGCCTCCTCCTCAGCCGCCAAGTAATCATCTTCTCCAAGATCACTAACTTCATCCCACATCTTGTCAAACTCGTCCACATCATTCCCCGGAACAGCCCACATGGACTCCCGTAGCCGCTTATTCCGCTCTCGATCCTCCTCGATCCGCTGCTCGATCTGCCGTTTGTCCACCTTAATGCTGCTCGGCCTCGTCGCAGAGCCTGACCCCCGCAACGAATCGCCGCCTTCGGATGCCACCTGGCCGGGCTCCACGGGTTCGAGATCAAGAAGATGTGCTGGATGACTCTCCCTCTCTTTGAGGAACGCATCGATTTCACGGATAGTTTCTGCCGAAAGGAATGATTTTGCCTGCAACCCGTTGAGTACGCGGCGAACGTGTTTGACATTGGCCGCACCTGAGCCATCGGGTGGGGCGACGGCGTCGACGACACGGAGGATATCGCGCTGCATCATGCGGACAAATTCGAGGTGATTTTCCTTGGCGGCCATGTCGCAGAGGTGTTCGATGAAGTACATGATGTTGGCGCGGTTATTCATACTATTCTAAAAGGAGTCATGTTAGGATCGTTTTTTTATTACAATTTTAATCGTCCTTAGAAAATTACACGGGCCTTATATAGGTACCATTTCTAGCTGTTCCAGAATGCAAGAGTGAAGATCCTCGTCCATATCCCGGTACTTGAGAGCATAATGGGCGGCTTTTTGCGAAGAGGTGACGGAGGCGCTCAGATGCTGGAGCTGTGTAGTGAAGCGCATGCGCACCTCGAAGGGGTCAGCCATATTGGATGCGGGGGATGAGAATGGCAATTATCGAGTGGCAATCGGTATCGCATAATGCAAAATATTTTCCCAACTTAAACGGCCATGGGGTGGTACAGTGCACTGTACATTTGGTACTCGGGCGCTGTGCTGTGCGGGATGTCCAAGGCGGTGTAAGGTGAAGGTAAAAAAACAGTTTCGAGTTCAAGTTGTTGAGGCGGGTGGCAGAAAAAAGCTCAAGCTCCACAAAAGTCTATTTAAACTAACTCGGTCCAGGGAGGCGGGGGGTAAGGGAGAGGAACCCGCCAACCCAATCCCCCCGCACCATGTTGCGACATAAACCTCTGTTGTCCACTTATTCCTCTATTCTGTCGTATCTTCTCCTATTCACTTGTACCTAATTGAGCGCATATCCGTCATGTCCGTCGCTCAGAGAAATATTAACATTGATGCAATCAACATGGCTCAGAAGAAGCCTGACGTGACTCTTACAGTCCTTGGATGCGGTAAGGCCACCCCCCGCAAAATTTGAGAAGAAGCCAGTATCTCTGACGAAGAACTTGTCGATTCTCTCCAGGGACTTTGGGAATAGCCATATTATCGGGCATCTTTGCCTCCCTCTCAGAGGCAAAGAGCCACTCTGCATACCCATCAGAGTCCGGAACCGCCACCCCATCAGACATGGTCCCACCGCAGAAGATCCCGAATAAGTTCATCGCCTGCGTGCGACGGCCCGAATCTGCAAAGCGCATCCACAAAGCTCTCGATGACTTTTCGATGTCATTGACCGTACTGCAAAACGAGAATATCAAGGCCGTCGAGGAAGCGGAGGTGATCATCCTCGGCTGCAAACCATACATGCTGCGGGACGTGCTCGAGGTACCTGGCATGACAGAGGCATTGGAGGGGAAACTTCTGATTAGTATCCTCGCTGGTGTGACCGTAGACCAGATTGAGAACACGCTATACCCATCTACCTCAACAATTCCAGAATCGAAACGCTGCCGGGTCGTTCGAGCCATGCCCAATACCGCCGCCATCGTCCGTGAATCCATGACGATCATCGGCAAGTCCACCCCACCTCTTCCCGAGGAATGGAATATGTTGATATCTTGGATCTTCTCCCGTGTCGGACGAGTTGTCACGCTCCCTCCATCAATGATGGATGTGTCCACCTCACTTGCTGGGTCGGGTCCTGCGTTCGTAGCCTTGGTCATGGAGGCGATGGCCGATGGAGCTGTGGCGATGGGGTTACCGAGAGCAGAAGCACAGATGATGGCTGCGCAGGTTATGCGTGGAACGGCTGGCATGGTTCAGAGTGGCGAACATCCAGCGCTAATTAGAGAGAAAGTCAGCACCCCTGGCGGTTGTACGATTGGTGGTTTATTGGTTCTTGAGGAAGGAAGGGTTAGGGGCACACTTGCGCGGTCGGTTAGAGAAGCGACGGTCGTCGCGAGTCAGCTGGGTCAGGGTATCCAGGGCGTTAATGGGACTCGCTTTTAAAAGCATGGGGTGGGTTTTGTTGTGAAGTTTTGTGTGGCAATGTGGTGGGAAATGTTGATTTTTGTTTGTTTTCTGGTATTTCTTTTCTTATCTTGATAGACGGTCGTAAGAAAAAGGGTATAAAAGGGCCAAAAATATAAGTTCCGGGTGGCATGTTGCTTAATGATTAGATGAAGTTGATATCTGTATGTTGTTCAACGGGCTCTTCTTGTATATATGATGCTTATGTTCTCATTCAATTATGGTATAAGGGTGTGATTGAATAGATGAAATTCCTGTGTCAATATTTATCTATATCATTGTCTAGATCGCTGGTTATCTCCATACATAGATACAATCGCTCCTTAACAATACCAGATGAATGGCGTAAATGTGGGCCAAAACAAGAAAAAGTAAAAACGAAAATATGGCCCTTCAAATCCTAAAACTCCACATAAAAAATCCTATAGCGAAGGCCGAGCTTCAAGTGGACTAAACGTCCTTATATGGTGGTTGTGATCATCATCGTCGTCATCATCATTTCCCAACAATCCTCTCTGTTCCTCGGTCTGCCCTTCTCCAATTTCACTATCTCTAAACCCCTGTGCCCTTCGCTTTTGAGCATCTTCGATGATATACCAGACGTCCTTTTTGGTCAAGAATCCCTGGAGGGCACCCTTGTTGACAAAGAGTACGTGCCGGAGGCCTAACCTTTGGAACATATTTAGGACGACTAGGAAGCTGACGCGGCTGTTGAGTGTGATGGGTGTTTGATCCATCCACGGTCGAAGGTCGAGAGTCTCTAGAGGATCAGCAAAGGGCTGATGAGCGAAGTAGGCTGGCGTTTCCGGAGCTAAGTTTCGTGAACTTCGAGTGTTGGCGGTTTTAAGGGCGAAGCTAAGTTCGTTACGGGATATGTAACCTAGCAAGATAGGGTTGGACGTATCGGAGACGACAGGGAATCCACGATAGGTAGTTGTGTCGAGAAGATTTGAAAGGGTATCAATGGTGTGGCCCACAGCAGTAATCACTGAGAGGTCATGAATACTCGTCATGACCTGGCTCACGGGGACATCGGGTAAGACAACATCATCCTTTTGCTCGATGAATGGATATTCATTTAGGTGGATCCATGATTCGTAGATACCACGTTTCCCAAACGTATCTCCACACCATTTGGAAAGCATCACAGCAATCATAATGGGTATAACGTAAGTGAGAGCACCAGTAAGTTCAAACATGATGACCACAATCGATACGGTCATTCTCGTTGCTCCTCCAAGGGCCGATGCTGCCCCGACGATAGCGTAAGTACCGGGAGTAATACATGGAATATCAGGCTCACAATTACGGAAGAGCAACAAGTCTGGTTGAGCCTTCTGCCACATTTCAAGCGCAATGCCAAGAGCTCTTCCGGAGAGCGCGCCTATCGCCAACGATGGGAGAATAATCCCAGCTGGGAGATCTAAGCCAAAGGTAATCGAGGCAAGACAGAAACCGAGAACTGCAGCAAGAAGTAGAAGGCCGATAACCCCCAAGGACGCGGATCCTGTTTTGCAAAGTCCGAACTGATCATCTGGAACGTTTGCGCATTCTGCAAAAAGGTAGTACACAAGCTCAGATAGTTGAGCTCTCATGAAGGTGTTTGGGAAGTTAATTATTGAACTGATGAGTGCTACAAGTATTACCTCTAAGATCGGGTATGAGTAGTTCCTCGATTTTCGCCATCTGGCAACTTTCATGTTCAGTTTAATGAATAGGCCGCCATACAACCCACCAATTATGCCCAGTAGAGCGAACGGAAGCAGTTCAAATCGGTGCCATCCGCGGCTGTACGTCACTTGGTAGAGGACAATTTTGCCTGTTCGGAAGGGGTTCAGAGCGTGCAACGTCACTGCCGCAACCATAGCGCATACGAAGCTTTGCCACATCGTTTTATCAGGGAAATAGTATGATAATTGCTAAAGGAAATACCAATTAGTACGGTGAAACTCAAATGAACGGGTGGCGTAGTACCTCTAAGCTGAACAATACACCGCCGATAGGAGACCCGAATGCAACAGAGATGCCCGCCGCTGCGGCTGCCGACAGAACCTCACGTTTTCTGGCTATTATTGCATGTTAACTAATCTTGTTCTCCTGGTAAGGACAATTTTTTACTTACCCTCATTGCGGTTTAGACTAGGAAAAGGCATCATGATCAAAGTTGCGCAGCAGCAAGCCACATGGACTAACGGGCCTTCTTTTCCAAGCCACAGACCAGATGCGACAGCAAGACACTGAGTGATCCGTAAGTAACAAGAACTAATTTTTTTTGGGGGGAGAAGAGAGTAATGCGTACTAAGCCGAGAGATTTGATCAGTAGGGTCCAAGCACCCATGAATCGCTTGATAACGAAGCCGCCAAGAACAGTTTTGATTTCCGGGATACCACTGTGCTTGGCGTATACGGCAAACTTTCTAACGAGGACACTTGCGGTCGTTGCAAAAAGGATCTAGAATGCCGGTTAGTCAAAACGGAACCCAAGGGCAATGAATGTACCTACAGAGTACATGATGAAAAAGATATATTCCATCATATATCCCACACTCTTAGACCCTACATGGAAAGCATTACGCCATGGGACCCAATGTCGGCAATCCGATAAATCTTGAACATATGTTAGTTTTAGCAACACAGTATGCAAGTTCGCTAGCGATTGGGTAAACGAACCGTCGTAGCCCCAGCAGCAAAAGCTTTTATTCAAATAAAATCGTCCTCCTTCGCCGCCCGTGCGACAGTAACCAGTTTTTATATCTCCAAGCCAGTTGCTTGCGATATCTATACATGCCGCAATGACACCAACAGCTATCCCTGTTATAATTAAGATAACCCAGATATGACTGGCATCCAGGGCCTTGCGAACATAACCCAGGAGCCCTTTACTGCTGGCGTAGAGATGCCGTATCCGCTGGCGCTCCTTGGTGTATTCGAAGATCCAATCGATCGCTGTTAAATTGTCGTACCCTACTCGACGACCGGGGCCCTCGACGTACCAGTCAAGTGGGCCACCCGGCTTATTGCCTTCTGGCGCATTAGTAGTAGTAGTAGTCGCGGTCGGTGGTGGAGTGCGGTTTGGTGATGCGTCGTTATTGTTTTCAAGAGGGTTTGGTACTGGTAGGTGGGGTGTGTTGGTGGAGGAGAAGAGGTTAGAGAAGGCGAATCGAACGGGCTCCTTTTGTCTGCGCTTGAACGAAATCCTGTCACATAGTTAGTCAGTCTGGAAGAAATCGTAACAGTGGACGGCGCATGAACTTACGGCTCATCGAATGGGTCACCTGGGGGGTCGTCCCCTAGCTGCATCGGAGCTGAATCCTGGGAGGCCTGGGAGTTATCATGATTACCAGGACCTTGCGCGGCATTTAAGCCCGAAGTGTTTCCCGGCATTGTCCGTCATGGAGGCGCTGATTATTTGTGCGTACGATGAAGGCAAGAATCATCTGTGTAGAACTTACCACTCCGTACTACTATAGCAGTAGTACTGGTACTATGGTAGTAGTAAACTGTGATTGCGGATGCCTGCCGCTGATGCCACTGTGTGGCTGGTGAGTCCAGGCGTTCTATTGGACCGGAACTGTGGCGTCACGACAACGGAATTTGATTGGCTTTCATAAGGCGGTGAGGGATTTCCCTTGGCGGAGCGGCATCCACGTGATTTGGCGATCTGGCGGCAGAAAATAATTCAACGCAGCAGAAAATTTCTTGATAGCGGAATTCAATATTGTTGATATAGAGGTTCGAAAACGCCTTTTTGTGGAGGAAAAAGGGCTTTTTCAAGATGCCTCATAAGATGGCACAAATTAATAGTGACGGGGTACTTTTACCAGACCCCCAACTTTTACACCAACTCCCACCCGAGCTGGTAGAAATTCTACGTACCAGCACTTTAAATCCATCGGCTTCCCTCGATGCCCTGTCAATTGCGGCATTAGAGCCAAATTATACCAACAAATTATTCGCACTGTATGAACCAATATTTGTGGATTTGGCTGCTAGGTGGATTTATTTGGATTCACCTAAATATTCTGTACGAGCCATTGCCGCGTTTGCTCGAATTTTACCTTTGGCACCACATCTTCGACCATTTGCAAATGCGGTCTCACAAGGGCCCCGGGGCGATGCCCTAGCCTCCTCGTCGGAGCCAACCCAGTTTGATCTTGGGCATCTGGAAGATCAAACGTTGCATGCATTTCTTCTTGCCCTATTCCGGCTTCTTAGTTTCGACTTGGACAGTTTCTCGCCTATAGTGTCTGCATCCCAATTGCAGTCACTGTTTAGTCGGCCCAACCCTGTCATCAGATATCTTGCTATCCGATGTTTCTGCTTGTATATGCATGCGGCAGATGCTGCTCTTGAACAAATGCTAAGCAAGTATCATGATGGGACGGCAATTAACGGTTGGTGGGAGGGCAGAACTATCGACCACCGCTTTCTTAGTATCTGGGAGGAGAAGAGATGGGTTGGGCTAAAAAATGAACTTGAGAATACACGGAAATATCGTGACGATTCTGTTGCGGAGACTTGGACTACACAGTTTCATAATTATTTTACAAGTCACACCGCAGAGATTGGCGGCATTCTTATTCCCACTATCCATCCGAAAAACAATACAGCATCATCCATCCTTGTGGAAACACCAACAGTCCTTCGCAATCTTCGCAGTCTCGGTAATTCGCTTCTGTCAACTGACCCGCTGTTGCTTGTTGGCCTGGCGGGATCCGGGAAAACATCCCTCATCAATGAGGCTGCGAATCAAATGGGCCATTCATCTTCCATGATAACGCTTCACCTAAATGAACAAACCGACTCTAAGAGTTTACTGGGAGTGTACTCGACATCGTCTCAAGCCGGCTCATTTTCTTGGCAACCTGGCGTTTTGACCAAGGCAGCCAGGGAGGGAAGATGGGTTTTGATTGAAGACTTGGATCGTGCACCTTCTGAAGTTCTTGGGCTGATTCTCCCGCTTATTGAAAAAAGGGAACTTATAATACCGAGCAGAAAGGAACGTATTCGTTGCGCTGATGGTTTCAGGGTTATTGCCACGATGAGATCTACGATCAATGCTGCTGGGAGAGAAATTTCCCCAAGCAATAATATGTTGGGAAATAGGCTATGGAATCGCATTCAGGTGGTATCGATGCCCCTGTTGGAGGTCAAAGAAGTTATTGTGCAAAAGTTTCCACTACTTTCATCTCGGGTGGAGATGATAATGAATATGTTCAGCCGTATCACGTCTCTATTCAATGGCACTTTGTCTCGGAAGTTCATGACTGGGAGGGTACCAAGCCTTCGTGACTTGGTAAAGTTATGCTACAGAATAGAACGACGTTTGCGGACTCTTGGATGTGAAACTGGCCATGAAGCAGTTCCCGATGGTACTCATGATGACATCTTCATGGATACAGTTGACTGTTTCGCAGCCTATTTCCCCAAAGGATCACTTCAGTCAACCGTGATAGAAGCCATTGCGGAAGAAATGCAGGTATCTCCACAACGTATGAGATTTTGCCTGTCCGAACAAACCCCAAAATACTTGGATTCCCCCAACACAATCACAATAGGCAGAGAATCGTACCAAAAACGAAAACCACTTGGTTTGCGCAAGGCAACCTCCTCTGCGGCAGATAAGAATACTTTTGCGCCAACCAGAGCTTCGCTGAAGACGATGGAACAGGTTGTGTCGGGATTGCAGCTTTCCGAACCCATTTTACTAGTTGGAGAAACTGGAATTGGCAAAACGGCCGTAATCCAACAGCTTGCCTCCCTTTTGCGCCAACGTTTAACAGTGGTAAATTTATCACAACAAAGTGAAAGTACAGATTTGCTAGGTGGCTTTAAGCCAGTCAACATTCGATCGATTGCTGTTCCTCTAGTTGACGAGTTTAATTTATTGTTCGAATCCACCTTTTCCGCTAAAAAGAACCAGAAGTTTTTAGTTTCGGTTGCAAAATGCGTTACAACTGGCAACTGGTTACGTTTAGTTAATATACTCAAAGAAGCCGTCAAAATGGCATCTAGCGTCTTTGAATCGATGGGGAAGAACGCAAATGCGGGCTCGGAACAACCGTCGAAGAAACGGAAGCTGGACGATTCAAAATATGCCAACCTCTGTGGGAAATGGGAGACTTTTGCTGGAGACTTAAAAGAATTTGAGGTGCGGGTTTTGGAAGGTGACAGCAAGTTTGCATTCGCGTTTGTTCAAGGAAAGATAGTCAAAGCCCTGAGAAATGGCGAATGGGTTTTACTCGACGAGATAAATTTAGCTTCTCCCGACACTCTGGAGAGTATTGCTAGTCTCCTCCACTGTGGGAGCGACGGAATACCCTCCGTACTACTTTCAGAGGCTGGAGAAGTTGAACGCGTTTACGGTCACCCGAATTTCCGGATTTTTGGAGCCATGAATCCAGCAACTGATGCTGGGAAACGAGATTTGGCTCCTGGTTTACGATCAAGATTTACAGAGATATATGTCAATTCACCAGATACCGACATCGACGACCTTACAACTTTGATAAATGCTTACCTGGGATCGTTAACCAACGCAGATGAGAAAGCTGCTACCTCCCTTGCTCGCCTTTACCTCGACACAAAGAAGTTAAATACAGAAAACAAGTTGACAGACGGTGCTGGCCAAAAGCCGCATTTCAGTGTCAGAACTCTCGTTCGTTGTTTAATATACGTGAGAAATCAAGCTCATATCTATGGGCTTCGACGAGCGATGTATGAAGGGTTTTGCATGAGTTTTTTGACACTACTCAGCAAGGCATCCGAACTCCAAGTCATTCCGCTTTTAGATCAGCATATATTCGGGAGCCTTAAAAATTCCAGATCAATACTAGCCCAGACCCCTAGGCCACCTAACGATGGAGCCGCCTATGTTCAATTCAATCATTATTGGATGAGACAGGGAGAATTTGCTGTTGAATCACAACCACACTACATAATCACGCCCTTCATTGAAAGAAATTTGATGAATTTAGTGAGAGCAAGCTCTACGCGACGGTTTCCTATTTTATTGCAGGGCCCGACATCCTCTGGAAAAACAAGCATGGTAGAATACCTCGCCAAGATTTCTGGCAACCGATTTGTCCGAATCAACAATCATGAGCATACCGACCTTCAAGAGTATTTGGGATCATATGTATCTGGTGAAGATGGCAATTTGCGATATCAGGAAGGAATACTGGTTGAAGCCCTCAGGAATGGCTACTGGATTGTGTTAGATGAGCTTAATCTAGCCCCAACTGATGTCCTTGAAGCCCTCAATCGCCTGCTTGATGACAACCGAGAACTATTCTTGCCTGAATCCCAAGAACTTGTTCACCCACACCCGAATTTTATGCTGTTCGCTACTCAAAATCCCGCTGGTCTCTATGGTGGTCGAAAGGTGCTTTCCCGAGCTTTTCGAAATCGATTTCTTGAACTACATTTTGATGACATTCCTGAGGATGAACTGGAATTTATTCTCAAAGAACGATCCCAAATTGCTCCTTCCTTCTGCGCAAGAATTGTGTCTGTCTATCGAAAGCTTTCTCTATTACGACAGTCAAGTCGCTTATTCGAGCAGCGAAACAGCTTCGCTACTTTACGTGATCTTTTTCGATGGGCGCAGCGACGTGCCGATGATCGTGAACAACTGGCTATCAATGGCTTTATGCTCTTGGCGGAAAGGGTTAGAAATCCGCAGGAAAGGGTAGCTGTGAAGGAGGTAATCGAGGAGGTTATGAGGGTGACACTTGATGAAAGCACTATATACAGCCCTCATAACTTAGATGCCCGTCTTCGACAACTTTCAGCAACTGCCCCGTCAGGCATAATATGGACGCAAGCGATGAGAAGGGTGTTCATGCTTGTTTCACAGGCTATTGAGCATAACGAACCTGTTCTACTCGTAGGAGAAACTGGATGCGGCAAAACACAAATCTGCCAAGCTATTGCAGAAATATACGGAAAGAAACTCTTCACAATTAACGCCCATGTTAACATCGAGACGGGAGACATCATTGGTGCCCTGAGACCTTTAAGAAATAGATCCGCAATCGAAGGCCAACTCTTAACGGACCTATCGTCGGTCTTGAAAACCGTAGATGCATACGACGAGAGCAGCGATGGTTCGATCGACCATCTAACGCGAGCATTTGCTTCGTTAAATACCCAGTCCTTGGATATGTGCGAACCAGACTTGGTGAATCGTATACGAACAAATATGACGAGAGCGAAAGCTCTATTCGAATGGTCAAATGGTAGCCTCATCACAGCAATGGAGTCTGGGCAACATTTTCTCCTAGACGAAATTTCGCTTGCAGATGATTCCGTTTTGGAGCGACTAAATAGCGTTCTTGAATCTCACAGATCTTTGCTCCTCGCAGAGAAAGGCCCCATCGATTCTTTGGTTATTGCCCAGGATGGATTCCAGTTTTTGGCAACGATGAACCCAGGCGGGGACTACGGAAAAAGGGAACTGTCTGCTGCGCTCAGGAACCGTCTTACGGAAATTTGGGTTCCTCAGCTTTCCGAAGCTGGAGATATTCTTCCTATTTTGGCTGCAAAGCTCGTCTCGCCAATGCCGAATGCCCCAAGTTCGATGCTAACCTTCGCAAAATGGTTTAAAGAGACCTTCCAGAGCACCACATCTGGGTCAATATCCATTCGTGATCTGTTGGCATGGGTGGACTTCGTAAACCAATCCAAAGATCTCGAACATGTTGCCGCGATTGTCCACGGTGCAGCGCTAGTATACATAGACACACTTGGAGCCAATCCTTCCGCCATGTTAGCTTCGAACCCAGCAAATCTCAAACACGATAGACTTAAATGTGTCAAACGGTTAGGTGAAATTTTTGGTATTGACGCTGTGTCTATTTATTATCAAGAAACTACTATATCTATCGAGGAAACCAAGTTGAGAATCGGACCATTTGTTCTCGACAAGGACACTGACTCTGAGCATGATCCCAACTTTTCCTTAGACGCACCGACTACGGTTGCCAATTCTCTAAGGATTGCCCGAGGCCTTCAGTCGGCGAAACCTATCCTCCTTGAGGGGAGCCTGGAGTTGGCAAAACGACCCTTGTTGCCACTTTGGCACACTCTCTTGGAAAGCCCCTTACCCGAATAAATCTTTCTGACCAGACCGATCTAACGGATCTTTTTGGATCAGATGTCCCTGTTGAAGGCGGTGACATTGGAAATTTCGCTTGGAGTGATGCACCATTTTTACGAGCAATGCAAACAGGTGGCTGGGTTCTCTTGGACGAGATGAATCTTGCCTCCCAATCTGTACTGGAAGGTTTGAATTCTTGTCTAGATCACCGTCAACAAGTTTATGTTGCGGAGTTGGACCAAACTTTTAAACGGCATCCCAACTTTGTTTTATTTGCGGCACAAAATCCTCACCACCAGGGGGGTGGAAGAAAAGGGCTTCCGGCGTCGTTCGTGAATCGATTTACTGTTGTATATGCGGACTCGTTTAGTGACAACGACTTAAAAATGATTTGTAAACGGCTATCTCCTCTTGCTTCTGAGGAAGTGATACAACAACTGGTGGAATTCGTCTCTTCGCTAAATTTTAAAATAACCAACGAACGATGTCTGGGAACTATTGGTGGCCCCTGGGAAATCAATTTACGGGATATCTCAAGATGGCTCGGATTACTTGAATCCACTCCAATCCGAGTTTCACCATCTCAGTTCCTCGATGTTGTGATAAGCCAAAGGTTTCGTGCAGGTGGAGATAGGACAGCGGTCTCGTCATTATATGCTCACGTCTTTGGTTCGGCTCCTGATGTTAAAAGCTATTTCCACAACTTAAGCGTGTCACAGTTCCAGGTTGGCCTCAGTGTACTTCAACGCGACCCACTTATACAGAATTTCAATGATCCTCATATGAAGATACTTCCCCGCGATCTGCCCATTATGGAATCATTGGTATTGTGTATAACGCAAAGATGGCCAAGTATTCTAGTTGGTGAATCAGGTTGTGGGAAGACGGCTGTTTTGCGAAAACTTGCAGCTCTGAGTGGTTCTAAAGTCGTCGAATTGGCACTGAACGCAGACACTGATACTATGGATCTTATTGGTGGTTTTGAACAGGTAGACAACGACCGGCATTTCCTAAGTTTTGTGGATGAATTGCTCCAGTTTCTACAGAGTCAAATTGTCCACACCCATACGACGACCGAGCGGCCTGATATGGATAGTGAGCTCGTACAGCTTTACCAAGCAATAAAGAACGGTACCTCTCAACTTGAAACCATTTCGGATGCGCTGCAAAGTATTTCGCTCAAGGGATTCCATCCAAACTTCACAGAGCTCCTCCGACGTTCGAAGGTATTGCTCAAGTCTTCCTTTGGTAGCAAGACGATTGGTTTCGAATGGACTGAAGGCATATTTATACAATCAGTCCGGAAAGGCGATTGGGTGGTCCTTGACAACGCGAACCTCTGCAATCCTTCAGTTTTAGATCGACTAAACTCACTTATGGAACCGAATGGGTGTTTAATTATTAATGAGCAACGAAGCGGTGATGGCACTACGAAAGTAGTGACACCCCACCCAAATTTTCGACTGTTTCTCACTATGGATCCTCGTCATGGCGAGCTGTCGCGAGCAATGAGGAATCGGGCGATCGAAATATGGTTTCCGCCCATGCCCAATGAAACTGTGTCTACAGCTCAAGGAATCTTTTATGCGTCGGAATCGTCGATATACCGCATTCGCTGGAGCCAAGGTCATTCTTTCCATCAAGCACAATCGGACAGGCTGCATGATGAGCTAGAAGTGTCTTTTGATCACTTGGCCCCTCAAGATTTTTGCAGTCTCCAGAAATCGTCAGCCACTTCCATGGATCTATGGGCTACACCTATGCCGGCTGATACAAAGCCTTCTACACTTCTTTACCAGACATTTGACCGCTACAACACATTTTTGAACCATGATACCCTTTCTTCTTTGAGGAACATTCTATATAATGAAAGATGGAATGAACAAAACTTTTTCAGCTTTCAACAAATCATCGAGGTATGTGGTTGATTTCCCCATATTTGCTGGGATGTTAACTGACGGACACCAAACAGCCTCTTCACCCACTAATCAACGAACCCCGTGTTGTGGCGTGCATTGCTCCAGAAGCGCAAGCTCTATTGGCAAAACTAGCAAAACTTCAAGAGATACAATTTAATGTTTGGAAGTTCCACCAGATCTTGTCTCGGGTTCATGACTCTTCGTCTGCCAAAAAGCCTTCGGAAATGAGCAGATTAGAAAGGTCGGTGGCTTCAAATAGGATTCCTGCCTTTATGAAGGAATCAACCCAACCGGTTGCTTCATATCTTTCCAACTGTATACAGGCTTTGAGCGAGACCATTAGGAAAGTTAATTCCGAGGTGTTGGGTTGTGTTGATGTGTGTACAGTGGCCAGTTCTATATTGGACTTGTGCTGGGACATTTACAGTATCGTGCAAGCCAAGGAGTTCGACGAGGGGATTTTTCAAACCTATTTGCAAGTAGGGCACTCTCTTCATTCTCGGTTTAAAAACGTTAAGCTTGATATTATCATGGTCCTGTCTCAATCGCTTGACGCTTTTCGTGCCAACTGGGCCTTGTCAACTGGGCAGAGCATGCAGAGGATGTGGGATCGCTGGAGACCGGCGACTCCAATAGACCCCTGCCATTTGCAATCAATGATGGATTTGCAACAGGTTGCTGCTCGATTTGATCAGGTCACGTTGAGAACGAATTTACCCTTTTCGCAACTTAGCCAAGTCCGCCAATCGCTAGTCCAAGCGCAGTTTACAATGTTACGAGGTGCAGACGGGGTTGATTTGGTTCAGGTATGGGCCTAAAAAATTTTTGCGCTTTTAAAAAAGCTAACATGATTTTAGGACCTTCAACAAGTGATCAATGACCTCGAATCTCATGTGCTGCATTCCGACTCGATATCATCTCCCTACTTTTCTTCGGAGTTTGAAGCACTGTCGCAGTATCGTGATTTCATTGACATCAGTGAGCCAGGCACTCTGCATACAAATTCAACACTCTCTAGCGTATTGCAACTACTCGCGGGACGCCCCTCATCTCCGCATGATATATCAGTCTTGGAAAACCCTGTTCCTGAGCTTCTGTCCAGGATTTCGCGGTTTGCAGGTTTCCAAAATTTCTTGTGCAAACCGTTAGCGCTCCGAGGAACTATTACACTATCATTGATTGCGAAACTAAACTCTCTTGGAAATGTGCCGTTGAAAGGAATGAATTTACTAAATTCTGAACTCGACTTCATCGCTAAAGGCTTTTGCTTGAGCACCAATCAAATCACGCGTGATCAGCTTGATATGCTCCAGAGTCAATTAACCAAGCTATTTCAAGAACTTTTAGTTTGCCATGGAGATTTAATCGATCCTGAGTCGCTTTCTAACGCTACGTCGTACCTAGACACACTTGCTCAGAATATGCCTCCCAGCGGTCAGGATAATATCCAGCTATTACAACTAGCATTACGAGATGGTATCGGAAAGCATCATTATTTCAATGAATTTGCGACGAGGTCGTTCAATAAAATTTTGTCCTCATTGGTTGGCACGTGTTGTGAAACAGGAACTACTAAACAGTTTCAGCTTGGAGCTGCCTGTATTCAACTTGCTCTGGCATGTCTTCGACTCTTTGTGCCAAACAGACCTTTCGATCCATCTCTTGGCTTGGTTGTTCAACGTCAGCGGTATTCGCGACGTGTCCAGGAGAAGACAAGGAAACTTGACGCATTGAAAGCATTTGATTTGTCATTCTCTGGACAGGAATCAAGCTTGCGTATTCGGATAGTTCAAGAAGAACTCCGGCTACTGGGGGCTCTACCACCCTTGCCTTCGGTTATTCGACCGCAGCCTTCCCAGTCTGGTGAACTACAAGGAGAATTTTCCAACCTTCTAAACTCAGTTCTCAACTCTAGTCCTGAAGTTTTACTCCATTCTCTCCGTGATCCAGCCAATTGGGATTTTGTCAATGGCGTCAACAAGCAAGGAGAGCTTTTGCAGAAAAACATCCAGCAAATATGTCTTCGCCTCACCACAAATTATAAGGCATATGGCGATGTAGTCATTCCCATCGTCCGCTTCCTGGAGATTCTGCATCTCGGAGTAGATTTGTTTCAGTGTTCCGACCTTCATTCTCATTCAGAACAAAGTTTCCTTCAAACTGTCAGCCAAATAACGCCCTTAATGAACACTAGGAGGGTATCTCTCTCAGAACTGAATCTGACGACATCTCGCCTATCTAGCTCGGAGAAGGTAGACCTTGGATTGCAACGACTTTCTGTGCTTAGGACATTCCAAAGTATAGATCCTGAAACTCTTTTGGCTGCTGCAAATCGCCAGCTGCTTCGTGATATTTTGGAAGACTTCTCCATTCTCTGGAAACAGCAGCTAGAGGTCGATCAAGATAAACATGCTCAGAAGTCGAACTTATACCGTTATCGGGGATCCTTTGAGGATGATCAAGAAGTAGATGCTGACGAGTTTGCTGAGCTTTTCCCAACGTTTGACGGCGCTATTAATGATCATCTTGAAAATCGAACAGTGCCACGATTCGACGTCAAAGCTACTTCCTTGCAACTTTCTCGTGCACTTCATCATTTATTCTCCAACCTCGATAAGGAGTTGTCTCTGAAACAATTGGTTATGGACTCCACGAAGCTGCTCGGTTCGATCCTGACAAAACACCTAACAGTTTCTCCAACCGCAGACCCTAAATCACACCTACTCGGAGCAATTCTATTTCTGGACGAGGTAAAAACCGCCAAGACGCAAGCATCTTACAACTTCTATTCAGACCCGAACTTGGTGGAGGTAAAGAAACTCGCAGACTTAGTGGAAGCGACCCGGCTACGTTTTAAAGAACTGCAAAACTCATGGCCTGAGCACGCTACCCTTGCAGATGTTATTCGCTGCTGCTCCGAGATCTTCGAATTCAATCACCAAGAACCTCTAGCTAAATTTATCACGAAAACTGAGAAGCTTCATTCGTTCATTCACGAGTGGCAGGTTGTCGCAAGTAAAGAGTTTTCTGCCGTGAAGTGCTACGACGGTGTAACGGCGCTTCTCATAAGTTGGCGGCGCATTGAACTATCCACTTGGGCTCGTCTCCTGGACATTGAAGATGAAAAATGTAGAGAGGATGCGAGCGCATGGTGGTTTGTTGCGTATGATGTGATAATTGCGGCTCCATTACGATTGGTTCAAGACGGACAGCCATTGACTGGACACTCTGTCGAACTTATTGTTACCCTTGAAAGATTCATTTGCTCGACTCCAATGGGACAATACAAGTCAAGACTGCAGCTCCTTGAAAAATTCAAAATGCTTCTAGATCTCTATGCACTGGACTTCCCCCCTCTGGACCAACTGAGTGCCGCCATCGACAACTTACTTCACCACTATCTCCCGTTCGTACCTGTTTTTGAAAAATGTCTTGGTGATGGTAGACATACACTGGAACGTGACATCCAGCAAACCATTCAGTTGGCAAGCTGGAAGGACACTAACATTAACGCTCTCAGGGAAAGCGCACGTCGCTCCCATAACAAATTGTTCACGCTGGTTAGAAAGTATCGCAGTCTCCTTGGTCAGTCCTCGGACGGTTCGTTGGCCAAGGGACTCACTGGTGTTCCGGAAACAACAGAGTCATTATCGGATTATCGTATTACAGTTCCCGATCCCGTTTCTCCCAATGCCCTTTGCGTATGCCATGAAAATATTCCCTCATGGGGTCAAAGACCCGTTCGCTTCACAGACCCGGATGGTGCAGTCAAGAGCATGCAACGTGTATACGAAAATTCTCTAATAGGGTTATTGGCCCACAAGGAGTTAGAGGCATTCACACGCGACGTGCTTGATACAATCGCAGAATTTAAAGCCCAGACCCCCAAGACCCTCACCGAAGAAAATAAGCACGATGTTCAACACCTGAAAAGTCAAAAACGGCGGTTCTATGCGGAAAAGCTGAAAGACCTTAGATTCATGGGCATACGTTCAAATGTTGGGACTGACATTCTCGAAAGTCAAAAGTCCGTCGCCTTCGTCCTTTCAACGATGCGCCCTCTCCAGATGCCTTCTGACTCTGCCCATCACTCAGCGCATATTAGAAGCGCAGACTACTACTTTCATCGATTTTTGGATTTGGTGCCTCGTGTCCGTGTTGCTTCACATGAATACTCCGATGACCTTAGCAATGTTGAGGTCGCTAGAAGCGCGGGATTTGTCGAGGGTCTTCTGCACTGGGCATTGAAACAACGGGAGGTCCTGTCGTCAAGGTTGGATAATCTGGTCATGGTCGAATCCACGATACAGCAAATGAGGAATGTATCCGATCCTTGTAGTTCCCTATTGTGCAATAGCGACTACGTCCTCTCTAGTCGTCGTGATCTCCGGGGAACCGTACGTTGGCTATCTACCATCCTGGGCGTTTGTACTTCAATTCTTCAAATCCATGGGAAATTTTCTGAGATTAGTTCGTCCGAAATTCTGGAGACTTTGGACGATTGGAAAACCCGTTTGAACACCCTACTTGCCTCAATCGAACGCCTGAAAAGCCTGCCCCCTGGATTATCTACTGGCACCCATGAGGGCCTATTTTCTGAAGCTCGGGCTTTAGTTACAAACATACGATCTGATGTTATAAAATGGATCGATGAGCATCCTGAGCTGATATTTGCTCTAGAACAGATCCTTCCATGGACTGCATTAAACTCTACAACGACAGCACCGGAAACCAATGATCAAATCAGCATTTCACTTCAGGAGTTTGACTCAGCTCTCTTAGCAACGATGGACAAAATTTTTGTTGCTATGCAGAGAATCAGTTTGTCATTATCTACGGCTCCCGCTTCAAAGGACATTCCAGCCTGGTTGGTAAAAACCGAACAGGTCACATCAAAAGCATGCGCAGAACTCCACATGGTCGATATTGCTGGTGCCATACGTTCTGTTTTAGCTCAGATTCGGTACATTCCAACGACTGATTCGAACTCTCTTGCTGTTGTTCGTGCCACCATATCAGTAGTCATGCCAATCGCGGAACAATATAAATCTATATGTACCGATGTCCTCCACCGATATGCTTCCTTACATCGGGAGACGTGCAAAATGTCGTATCTCCTAGCGAATTCGTTTAACCAGATTGCATCAGAAGGCTTCTGTACTCCACCTGAGAGCTCAGAGGAACGGGGAAAGGATGACAAGTTAGAAAATGGGACTGGTCTAGGTGATGGAGAAGGTGCTGAAGATATTAGCAAAGATATTCAAGATGATGAGGATTTGTCTGATCTAGCTCAAGAAAAACAGCAAATGGATGGGGACAAAGAGGATAAGGAAGGGACAAATGATGCTGTCAATATGGACCAAGAGGATCTTGAAGCGGACAGAAGTGACTTTGAGGATGAAAAAGAGAAGGAAGACGGAAGCGGGTCAGATCATGAAGAGGAGGACGACATGGACATCGATGAGGAAACTGGTAGTGTTGATGGGCTAGACGCATCCGCAGTTGATGAAAAAATGTGGGATGGAACAAATGATCAAGAACTGAAGGATGCAGAAAATGAACTAGGAACGGGGAACCCAGAGTCGCAGGACAGAACTACGGCGTCAGATCAAAAGAACGAAAACGTAGACCATGATAAAAACGGGGATGAAAGTGATAACGAGGGGTCAGAGCCTCCCGACGACGAGGGAGAAGCTGTTGGCAGGGAGGATATGAATACGACAGATCCTCATGCAAAGGAAGAATCAGTCCTCGACCTACCAGAAGACATGGAACTTGATGGCGCAGATATCAAAGACAAAGAAGACTCCGATCTAGATGATGACCTTGGTGATTTTTCAGATAACGATAGCAGCTGGGAGGGTGAACCGGAGACTACAGAAAAGCCAAAGGAAAGCCCGGATCTCGATTCTCAAGAAAAAGTTGATGGTGAACCAGAACCTGCGGAGGAAGCGGACGAAGATAATATCGACGGAGAAGGGGAGCCTGAGACTGAGACATCACAGGAAGAGCAGAAGGAGGGGTTTTTGGAAGCGGAGAGAACAGACAACCAAGCAGATTCGGAAAATATCGCTCCCAGCGAGGAAGTTTCCGGTGGCGTAGGTGTCGACCAAGATCAAAATCAAGAGAAAGGGGAATCTGGCGAAGCAACTCAAGAACAGGGCTCCAAGGACGAAGCCGAGGAGCAAAATCCACAGACAGGAAGTGCTAACCAGGGTGAAGACGGGAAAGAAGCCACAAACGCATCCGGCGGCAGAGACGACGGCAAGTTGGATGACTCCCAAGCGCAAGCATTCAAAAAACTTGGTGATATTCTGGAGCAATGGCATCGACGTCAACGCCAAATTAAGGAGGCCTCTAGCAACCAAGACAGCCCTAAGGATGAAAATCAGGATGCCAACATGGAAGATGCCGACTTCGAACATCTCGCGGACGATCAAGATGTGGCAGATACACAAGCACTTGGTCAGGCGAACGAAGAACAAACTAAGAGCCTCGACCAAAGCAATGCCGTCGAATCCGACACGAGGCCGGAAGAAGGCGAATTCCTTCCGGATGCCAGAGAACCCGACAGCCTTCCGGCAGAGCCATCTTTAGAAGATCAAATGGAGTTGGACCAGAAACCAGGCCCATCGGAAAACAGTGCATTGAAATCGTTTGTAGCTGGTGAGAGAAACACGGATAATGAAACAACTCATCAAAATGGCCAAACGGAGTCTCAAGAAATGGATGACATGGATACCCATCTTTCTTCCTTGCATGTCAGTTCGGAGTTGGCACCTTTGACTTCTCCAGAGGAAGCCCGGCGACTTTGGTCACACTATGAATCAATCACCCACGATCTCTCCCTCTCGCTGACTGAGCAGCTTCGCTTAATTCTAGCACCCACTATGGCAACCAAACTGCGAGGTGACTTCAGAACAGGAAAACGACTGAATATCAAGCGTATCATTCCCTACATCGCATCCCAATACAAACGTGATAAGATCTGGATGCGACGATCCGTCCCTTCGAAGCGAAGTTACCAGATCATGCTTGCGGTTGATGACAGTAAATCGATGCTCGAGAGCGGTAGCGGTCAACTTGCCTTCGAGACACTTGCTCTCGTTGCAAAAAGTCTAAGCATGCTGGAGGCTGGGGACCTCTGCGTTGTCAGTTTCGGGGATGAAGACCACGTCCGTGTGGCTCATGAATTTGGCAAACCTTTCTCTTCTGAAGCAGGCGTCCAGATCTTCCAACAGTTCAGCTATAAACAGACCGGCACAAATGTGCGAAAACTTATTTCCGACTCGATTGCTCTGTTCCGGGAGGCAAAAACGAAGCGCTCCCGTTCTGGTGGAAGCGGAGATCTTTGGCAGCTGGAACTCATCATATCCGATGGCATCTGTGAAGACCATGAAACAATTCGTCGGTTAGTACGACAAGCTCAAGAAGAACGAATCATGATTGTATTTATTATCGTCGATGCGGTGAAGGGGAGTTCAATTCTCGATCTAACACAGGCGAGCTTCGAGCCTGATGGATCAGGAACAGGGGAGATGAAGTTGAAAATGAAGCGGTATCTCGAAGGATTTCCTTTTGCATATTATCTGGTAGTTAGGGATGTGCAGGAATTACCGGCTATTTTGAGTCTGGCGTTAAAACAATGGTTTGCGGAAGTTGTTGACGTGTCAGGGTAGACTTTTATTTTTTACTATTGTATTTCTATCATTAGACCAGTCTATTTGTTTCGTTTTTGTGTTTAGTTTCTCTTCAGCTTTATTGTTTATGATAGATATTTTTGATGGTTTTGTATATACTTCGGGGGCATGGTTGCAATGTTTTCATTCCCAAATACCCAGCTACCAAAAGTCCTTTGAAATTACAGTTACAGATTATCAGGTCAGATAAATTATTATTAAACAGTGATCCTACGCATGGACATAACAGTCCAGCCAGAGACCAAAATATTGTTGATTCATCACACCTGCTCTAGTACAGGCGGAAAAATTATACACAAAATCACAAGCAAATCAGCAATGTTATCAAATTCTATAAAACCGTTCCCGAATGCAACGTACGAAACTAAATGGGCGCAAAGTACCGAATTAATGAAAACAAAAAATAGACAAAACGCTGTTGAAACATGGTATCAGGAGAGAAGGAACGTATAGGCGCATATCCATTTTCGAGCTTCCACCACCGACCCTGTGAAACGTGTCTAGAGTACCAGACACATATATATCTCAAATTACCATCCATACTTATTCCCCGCCTCCTTTTTGTTCCTCTTTCCAATCGCAAAGCTTTCCTCCAGTGCCTCGCGCTGATTACTAACGGCGTTAACCAGCTGTTGCAAACTGTGTTTCCCTGGCGCAATCGAGCGAACAGGGTTATGTTGTTGGGCAGCCAGTTCCGCATCCGATGCTGAAAGGAGAAATGCGTTGTTCGAGGAGTACTCTTGGTCTGTGTTGAATGTGATGATGTTTGGGTTTGATTGTTTTGCACCAGGTGCGTTAGATGAGGACGAAGAGAAGCCTTGACGGCCGAACAATTGGCGTTTCTCAGCAGGGGTGAGGTTCAGATCATCGGCTATGGTGGCGAGCGTTTGCTGTTGTTGATGTGGCTGGTCAAGGGAGGAGAATGCGGAGGGTAGAGGGGCTAAGGATTCCATGGGAGGAACGGAATGAGGTTCGGGTTCCGAAGGTATATTGTATACCAAAGGTACATAGGTTGTTGATGAGGCTTGTGATATGGACGGCGCTTGACGGTCTTCTTTCCCAAGGCCAAAGAGACTAACCTTCGGCTTCGGAGCGGGGTTGGAGCCATCTTCTTTCGCTTTATTCCCACCCGTTGCTGAAGCTTTGGGCACGCCACTCGCATGGGGAAGTCCTGCATCTCCCTCCATAGCTTGAGGTGGTGGGCCCACCGTCGTCCTCGCCTTTCTCTGCTTCGTCGAACTCCTAGCCACGGAGAGGGGTTTGAACATCATCGCGTTCCCCTTTGGCTTAACACCAGGCCCTTCTACCTTCTCCTTGACAGATGCAGTGATACCGTCCCCAATCCCATCACTCCCACGGCTGCCAAAACCAACATCCGCACCGCCCCTATCCTCCTCCTCCATCGTCCCAGAATCAGCACCGTTACCGAGATTCCACTTCATCTGCGCATCAGCCCGCCTGTCAAACGCAGGTTCTGCCCCTGTCTTCAAGCTAAACACCTTGCGTGCAGGCGCTGCCGTCCCATCGCTTTTGTTATCCGAACCAGGTTTAACAGGGCCTTTCCGCTTTGGTGCGGGGAGCAGGGAGTTGAATCCTGAAAACGTTCCACCACCCTGAGCACCTATTCTAGGACGCTTCCTTGGGCCATCACCATCATCATTATTGTCGCTGTCATGCCCCAGTGTATCAGATTCGGTAGGTTTATCTGTAGTATCTGGCAAGCTGACAAAGATTTTCCGAGGGTTTTTTCGATCAGTGAGAGGTTGGAAGGTTGGTTTTGATGGTTTGGATTGTCCATGGGTGGGCGTAATTGCACCAGGGGAAGCTCCTTTCTTCTTTTCGAATATTTGAGGGGCAGGGGTAGATTCCGAATCTGAGCCTTCAGAGTCTGAATATGACACTAAGGCCATGACTGCGGGATGCGATGTACTATTCTAGCTTGTTGTAATTCTCCAGTTTCTTGTTGTCTGCAGATCTTTGGACACGGCCCCCAGAAGTGGACGTCATTTCTATGTCACGTGATGCGACGCCGCGGGCAACCTTGAGCTTTGATACTAAGATAGTAGTACTTAGGGGCCAAAGTTAGGGGGTTCAGGCGGGACTAATGATCGGACCGTGCAAGTTGCGTTTGAAGGAAGATACTAGTACTAGTACTACTACTTTCTAGGAGCAGAATTTTTTGCAACCTCCGCAGAAGCCCATGGCTGAGAAGTGAAGAATAACGTCTTGAAATTTGATTGAATTCAAACTACGAAATGAAAATATAAAGTAGTACTAGTTATTATGCAAACTTGAAATGTTACAACCCTAAAGACTCAATATTAGAGATACTAGTAGTATGTTTTATTTTGACATCATCTCTTCTAGCTTCTGCCCATTTGGATCCCAGAAAGTGAGCAGTTAATAGAATGACAGTACTAATAAAAACAATAAAAAAAAAGACACAAAGACAACAGGGTTTCAATTGCCTTGTTTTCTAAGCAACGTCTGTCCTGTGATTCTCATATCAATCGCCACAGCGTTTCTCTGTCCATCAAGCTCAAAGACAAGCTCATCAATTGACTTGCGTCCGTACCGCAAACCATCAATCGCCATCCACGACCTGCAAACACCACTAAAGATCTTCTCCCTTGTGGCATTACTGTTGGCGCCTGGTTCCGGAATATCCATAACGACTCGGAAGGCAGCTCGTGAGTGGACCAATTCGGGCGAACTGTTGGGGTACCTTGCTGTCAGGCCAGTGGGCTGCAGACGGAGGCCTACTTCGGGGAAAGTCCCTGGTGGCACGCCAATGAAGGCACCAACGATCTCCTTGAACTGTACACCATTGAGCTGGAATGAGTCAATAGCTAACCCAGGGCCGTTATCGTCCTTATTGTCACTGATTTTAATCACAGAGGCCTTGTCATCTTCAATCTCTAGTGAGGAGTAGATCCCCGCGAAGTCTTGTACAGCTTGGAGTTTAGCTTCCCTGTCTAGAGTCGCACTGAGCAAGCTGCCAATTAAATCTGCGAGAATTGTTCTCTGTGACCCTGAGTTTGTGCCTGCTGTCAGCACCGTGAATCCAACATTATGATCTGGACTTAGGGCGATGACTGAGCCGTAATTACCCATGTCACCGAATTTGGTATAAAAATCAATGACTCTAGGATTGGATGCGCGGTATATTTCCCAGGGACTGCCAACAGAGGATACTAATGAGGAAGTATGAGAGTTTGGTTTCAACCACCGTCGAGTGTCTGTTTCTGAAATAAGATCAGATCGAAGAATTGACTGTCCAATACGAGCGAGATCACTCGCACTTGAATAAAACCCTGCAGCTGGACCGCCAGAGCCAAGCGACGCATTCCAAAGAGAGATTATTGGATCAAATGGAATGATTCCCCAAACGGCAGGAGGTGTTTGAATACTGAAACGCTTGAGTTTGAGTGGGTCGATGACCGAACGCTCGACGGATTTTTCAAAGGCAACACCGGTGAACTCTTCCACGGCGTAGCTCATGATATCAAAGGCCACGTTAGAGTAGATAGCGGTACTGAATGGCGCAAACACTGGATGATGATTTATGAATTCTGCAAACATGTCTACGAAACTAATTAGTGTATGAGCTCGAAAACGTGAAGCCAAGGGGGTTTTACCTCGTCGAGTGCACGGGTCGAAGTGAGGACCTTTCTGACCACATCTTGGGGTTTGCGAGCTGCTTAAGACCGGAAGCCCCAGCTGAGCGGCTACTGTTTGGTTTACTTTGCCAGCCATGTCGTTGAAATAGTCTACGGGTGAGTTAGCATTAATTCCCTAGCCTCTCAGAGAGAGAGAAAAACGCAAATAGGGAGCTTTCCTCGACCAATGCCAGATAGCTGACTCGCAAGAGAACCCACTGTGATATCTTTCCATTGAGTAATTAGCGTATCATCAGGGATGGTATTCATATCTTCACCCATGATTGCGGTAGCAATTTCAGGAACAAGGCTTGCAATTGGATAGTTAAACAAGTTGAATCCTGCTTCGATCAGAAGGGTGTAGACAGTCACAGCCTTTGAGATGCTGGCAATCCGATACATAGTATCACCATTGAGCTTCTGACCCTCAGATATTGAGCCTTTGAGACCAGGAGCATCGTGGTGGTACTCGTATAGCAAATTGTCTTCATAGCTTGAGAAAATATTGATGGAAAAAGATGTGGCGTTCGCATCTAAATCAGTAGATTGATGTAGAAGGTCTTTGAGCTTGGATTCGAAATCGTCAATTGCTTTTTTCCAAGTTGATGAACGGGAAAGAGCTCGAGGTGGAGGAAATGCTGCACCAATTATAGGGCAGTCCGTCGCATAGAAACCTTTGCATAAGAGCAGTAGAGCCAGTATGGAAGGCATGAAATGGAACCACATCTTGAGATGGATATCTTTGGGCTTTTCGCGTTCAACCTTGGGGGGTCAGGGGAGTGGCACCGGGATAGGGCCCTGCTGATCCAACTAAGAATTTATCGTTGAAACTTGATGTAAACAGGAATCACTTGCACTTATATCCGGAATTTTCACTGACTCCGTCGGTAGGCACTTGTAATGGCGTACTTGCGAGAGGCTCCCCAGAAGGCAAGAGGAATGAATACTCTGTACTGTACATACATACACATACAGTACATACTGTACCAATGCCTCAACAACAACCCCCGCCGCTGTCAGGCATAGCTGGGAAAAGGCCTCTGATCGGACGCAATTATAGGTTACACAGCGACTAACGCACCTGAGGCTCTGGTTCACTCAAACGTGCCCAAAAATGCACAGAGGTGCGCGTGAGAAAAAAAAAAAAAATTCCAGCGGCTAGCTGGCTTAGGAGCATGTGCAGAGCGCACTCCCAAAGTTTCAAAATTATCCAAAGTGGCATTTTTGGGTTGAGTCTGCGAATCTGAACCTTATCGATGGACTTTGCATGTCCAGCGTAGTACTACTCCTACTCACCAGGGCCGTTCTCTCAATTTTGGGCATGTAACAAGCACGATTCAAAACCTGGAAGTGGAAGAGTCAGCCACCCCAAAGGATGGAGACTGTGGCTCGATTATGGATTGAAAATCTTCATCATACTACTCATGGTTCAGCAGAAGTTGTGACTGTCCTGTTACTTACTAGTTGTTGTAGTTGGCTCCAGCAGTGGGGAGTTGTGGCTTTACAATGCCGGCGGATTGGTGACGTTTTGCTTAGGACTACTCCGTCGTTACGGAATAGAGTAAAAATTTTGGTATACTAGTAGTATCTTGCATTGGAAAATGCAGTCCTGGCAATGTGGAACCTCCACACGGGATCTCCACTGGAACCAATTCGGCCCGCGAGAACCGAATTTTGTTTCTCAATTTTCAGATCTCCCCATTCCGTATTTGCATTGGCGTGTGTGGACAGGGTTGTTGAGCTTATTTAACAACCTTAAAACGACAGACGAGTGGGCAGTATATACATCTCACTCCGTACTGAGCAACCGCTTTTCTACCATTTTGTTTTATTTCGATCTATAAAAATAAATAAAAAAAGGATGAGGTTTATAAAGCTTCCTGCGTAATATTAGTCCCCACTCTAGGGAATAACTAGGTTCCATTGGCCTGAAATCTAAATGCATTATCCAACCGTTTTCGAGTCAATAATACGGAGTACTTAGTACTCTCCTAGGCTTGGCTGGCTTGAGTAAGAATTCTCTCTTATCTACTCCGTAATAGATCCGCCGATGATGCCAGCTTCACTTGTGCCAGCTGGATGTAGCAACTTGTTGATAAAGGGAACTGTGCCACCCATCACAAATGCCAAAATCCCGGGTTCCGAGGGACTGCCATCCTCGAGCTCTGGCATGATGCGGCCTCGTGACTTTAGAATTTGTTTAGGCAGTTATTTTTTGCGTGGAACGCTGGCCATATGAAAAAGGCAAAGCGTTTGTTGGTTATTCGGTCGCTAGAATCTCGGGTACATGCCTAAAGCTAGACACGATGACAGTCGATTCATACTTGCGCCTATCTTCGCGGTGGATAATTAAACTCTTGTCTTGACGTTCACCTTCGTGTTATATTCAATGGTACCTAAGTTGCGACGCCAGCGCAATGCTGGTATTCGTAGGAGTGGAAAACCTTTCCATGGTTTCCTGATAAAGTTCATGGTCGAATGCCATTCTGAAGGGCAGTTGCTATAGTTTTCCAGGGAATTATCCCCCCGCCAGGGTGTTAGAGGAGGCATCACAGACGCGCGAACCAGGCATTAATAAAACCCTTTTGGTTGACTACCCAATAAGGCAGGGATTAAGATGCCCCTCGGTGATATTAAAATTACCACACGAGAGAGACGCAAAACACGATATCACTAGTTCATCCTCCCTTGTCCCCGCGCTCACGCTCCTCTACCCACATACGATCCAGTATTTGGAAAACTTCTGTGGCGCTCTTTACGAGGTGTTCCTCCATTCCAAGAGCTCCATATCGATGTTGCATTTTATCCGGATGCCATCTAACTCGTTCGATCTTCAAAACAGTAAGAATGTCGGATGCATGTGACTGAGATTTCTCCCGCTGTCCTAACTCTAGGCCAGCAGCAGGTGTATTGGTAGGTGTGGGCATTGGTGCATTTCGTATAAACGTCTCCACAGCCTCCGGTGTAATATCCCTTCGTTTCCCCGATTCAACAGGCCAAAAAATCAAGTTTCGAAGTTTGTCGGTAGTCATGTCCGCAGAAAGGCCGGCACGGCTCGAAATCGGCGGCGTCAGGACTGCAGCACGAGCTCGCGCATTCAAATCCTCCCAACTGTCCAAGTACCTTCTCCAGACGTCCAACCAAACATCCGCCCTACGTTTCTTCATTTTCCTCTCCTGCCCCCTCCGTAAACTCTCCTCGATCATCTGCTCAAACGTCTCACGCTCACCGCCCACCCAACCACCTGCCTTCCTCCGTTTATCTTCCTCCCTCTGCTTCTCCCGCTCTCTTTTCTTTCGTTCCCTCTCCTCAAAAATCGCCTCGTGCGTCTTCTCCCACATACGCGCGCGCACGTACGCCGCGTACTCTTCATCCGTCATCTGCTCCAACTCACCACCCGCATCAGGACGCCCGTAGGTGTGAATCGGCTGGCCATATACCGATTCCCAGTATGCTGCGCCCTCATCATCAGCTAAGGCATCGAAGAGAGATTCGCGAAATGCCGCCTCTGGAGAGAGTTCGGGTGGCTGCGGAGAGGTCGGCGGGGAACTGTGGGAAGATTTGTGGCGTTTGGTGGAGCGGTGCTGGTGATGGTGATGGCGACGCCGATAGCGGCGTGGATGGGCTGATGGGGCTTTAGCACTACTAGCAGCAGTAGTAGTAGTATCCTTCAAGTCATCATCATGTAGTTTTTCTGACTTTGATCTGGAGCGTGAGGTGTCGTGTTTCGATTTGAAGCGGAATTTACTCCGCTGAGCTGGGGCATATTCGTCCTCCATTTTTTTTTTTTGTTGAAATTGCCATGTACTCGTCTCGTGATGGCCGTGGGGAGCAGCACGGCAGTTTAGTCACCAAAAGTAAAGGTGTCATGTCACGGAGGTAGACGTAAGGTAGGGAACAGGCAACAGCCGTGTCGAACGGGCCATGAGTACCATGTATTGTATAGTTCCTTGGGCTAACCTGGAGGTTTACCTTACAGTTTGGGGTGATGTTCGCTGCAGATGCAGGTTGAAGGTCACATGATATTGAAATATGGGTTATCTTATCAAGGTTACAGTTGAATGACCGGTCCAAAGTTACTCGGTTGGCTATCTTGACTATGAAATTTGGCAGCTTAATTTTTCTTTTCCATATTGACCGGGAAAACAAAGGTATTTTGCGAGTTTACGAGAGACAATAAACGAGGAAAAGGGAGAAACAGAGAGCGGGGAAATTAGAAGGAAAAGCTCAAGAGACATGTAGCACAACAAAGGCATACATGATGCATAGACGAGGCTACACCCAACGCACACGCAACCCAAATTTGATAGTGTAGTAAAAAGTCAAGTCAAGACGAATATGAGATTTGGTTGGAGAAAGGTATGAGAGGTGAAAGGGGTAAAAAAGAGACAATGTCGACTTATTATTGCGCACCAAAAATATCAAAACCTCCGTCGTTGGCTGGCCCTATAAGCCGTGAAGCCAACATACGCCGTCGCAATAAGAACTAGGAACAAAATGATTTTAAAGAAAAACCATAACCATCCACCACCACTACCATCATCATCATGACTCTTACTGTAAGCAGCTCCCTTTCCAGCCTTGGCCTTTTGCTTATTCTTTTTCTTACCAGTACCAGCACCAACACCAGCCCCGGAACCAGTCCGTTGGTCTCCGGGCACCTGGTTGTAGAGGGAGTAGGTATTGATAGATATGATGTCATGGTTGTCGCTCAGTTCTCCGGTTTCAGCGGAGACACCGAGGTAGGAAACAGTGGGGACGTTTATGGGTTGCTCCTCGGATGCTTCGATGGTGAAGCAAGGGGTCCACGAAAAGTCGGATTTGTATTGTAGATCGACGGAGAGGGATTTGTCTTGGAAATATGTTATACGAGCTTTTGTAGGGATGGATGCGCCGCGGAGTCCCCGAGCCTAATCGTTCGGTTTAGCAGGGGCTACAGAAAAATGGATGGAATTAGCATCAAAAGAAGAGAACACAACTTACCGAGCATCCATCAAGCTCATTGGCTTTGCCGTCATTCGCTTGGTCATACGCCGTCTTGCCATCTCCACGCATAGCCATGACATAGGGGAAGGAGACAGACGCGCGATTGTTCTTATAGGTGTCGAAGAAGATGCCCAATCCGTCGAATTTGTCCACGAATCCGAAAACAGGGCCCTTAGTTGCGCGTTCTTTGGTGAGCCATATCGCCATGCCGTCTCCGTGAAGGTTTCCCTCGCCATGGATCATAAATTCGACTTCGATCTAAATTAGAGTCACATGTTCAGCACTTTTTGTCCTATTATTGTGTCCTCAAGGAGGGAGGCAACCGACCTGCCAATTCGTTGCGGTCAATGGGACGCGCGAGAACAACCAGCCTTGTCGCGATTGATGGTCTGGAGTGAGGCGGATATATCTGATTCGAAAGACAAGTTAGTAAACAGATGCAGCGCCGGTGCCAAAATGGTGCTATATCTAACTCGAGTCGGGATGGACAAGCGGAATAAGAGGTAACAAAAAACACACCTATCGGCGCGGATGACGGTATCACCACCGAAATCGAACCAACGGTTTCCCGACTCAGAATCTAAATACGGCTGCGGCGGGTCAGATAATGTCAATTGCATGTCCATGCCTAGTACGGAGGATGCTCAGGATTTTGTTTCTAACATACTTGAGATATACTGTATGCCTTCATCTGTACGCGCAAGTGGGAAAGAGTTAATAATAAGTTATTTTGGATCAAAAAAAGAAAAAGAAAAAGTTTAGGGCTGGAAGTAGGTAAAGAGAACCATACTAGAACTCGTTTAGCATTGGGGTTATTCTCGAAGTCATTAGGATCTTCAGAGGCATCAGAGGCATGGGCAATGCCCAGACCTAGACTCAGGACCCATAGCCAAAGGCACGGGAGCAATCGTAACAGCATTGTTCGTCGTCACTGCGCGGGTGCTATGCGGGTGCGGAGGTAGAGGCGGAGGGTGCAGCGGTTAGGCAGAGTAGACTAGGCGCCAGTCGAAGGAAGAGAGAAGGGAATTTGCGGGTAAGACACGAGAACCAAGGTACAGAGGTAGGAAAAAGGTCAGAAGGAGTGTCGTCAAAGAGGGTCGTGTCGCCGGGACATGTGCGAGTATTCCACGCCCTTTCTCTGCGAAGAGAGGGCTTATATAGATCAGAAAGAGTGGTGGCTAGGTGAGATAGAGGGCATTGAGGCGTTGAAGGGAAATCTTCATACGTTGATCTTGTGGTTTCCGCAACAAAAAAAAATAAACAGCAAAGAAATATAGAAAATAAAATATACAGCAGAGTACTTTCGATTGAGGATGTTGTAAGCTGTTTTGTAGCTGTTTTGTTGATGTTGCAAGTCGTCGTTTCAATCTGTCCACTTCCTCTTCGGGGCGGCGGGCTGGATAGTCATGTGATGTGGCGCTGAGGTAAGCAGGCAGCTCGGGAATTTAAACTTCGCCGAAATATCAAAACGACCGCCGGATGATACATATAAGTACTACTACTATATTGTTTCTTACAACCGACCTCTCCAATTCCTACTAGTTAACACAATAACACACCATCTCCGCCCTCTCTGAATTACCCACACAACTCCAAAACAATGTCTCTATCAAACCCCTTCTCCCAATCGGGCTCCTCTACCTCTCCGCAGACCTCCGCCGACACCAAGTCCGCAATAATATCCCCGGATTTAACGGTGCGACTGGGAAACCTACACGGTGGCTCGCAGGACGTAAA
>LGUA01000789.1:0-10831 GCA_001660665.1 Emergomyces africanus | reverse complement strand
ATAATATATTTTATTATTTTTATTAATAATATTATTGTCTTCAGTTGTCTCAGATTAAAAAATGCTGATATCTATTACTTTCTAGTATATAGTAATTGTTTAAACAGTGATTATAGAAGAAGAGTTTTGAATAAAAGATTTATTATTTTCTTAATTTAATTTTTGAAGAATTTGATTAAATATGAAGTTTAATATTTTTTATTAAACTTGAGAGAATGCTTTAAAAGAAAAGTCTGTTCTTGATATAATTATCTCTGATTTCTTGTGAAAAAGATGATTAATTATATTAGTAGAAAAGAGTTTTAAAATGAATTCAGTGAATAAGTTAGTAACTGATTTGATAAGTGTTGATATAGATTGAGTAAATACTGATTAAAAGAAAATTACTTAAATTAATGAAATTTCTGAGAGACAGTGTGTAATTAATATAAGTTGATTTAATGTAATATTCTCTGATAATGATTGACTTATTGTTTTAGTTATTTCTATATTGAAAATAAAAGAAGAAGAGAGATTACTTGTAAAAAAAAAGAAAAAATAAAAGAAAAAAAATATTAAATTAAAAGTGAGATTTATTTATTTTTAATTTCAAAAAATAGTAATTATTTTTATTAAAAGTGATTTGATATATACTTTTATATTATTAATATAAATAGATATAAATGTAAGTTTTATAATAAGTTTATAAAGCTTTGTTATTATTTTATTTAAACAAGAGTAATTGATTATTCAATTAAGTGAATAAATAATATATTTAATAAGATAAACAGAGTACTTTTCTGAAGAATTAAAAGAAATAAAGATTATTCTTGAATGACTTTATAAAGTTTAAAAATTAGTAGTAATAATAGCAAAATCAAAGAGAGAAGTGAAAAGTATGAATAATGAAATTTTTCTTATAATAAATATAAGTGTGTAATTTTGATAAATACAATAGATAAAAATAAAAAATCATTAATTAATTATTTAACTCAGAGCTGTTTATTTATATAATAAGTTTCTATTTAATAAATTAATAGAATTGTTTCTTCAGTTAGAAAAGTATTCATGTAATGAGTATCTTAGTCATAATTTATTTCTACTAATTATAAATATAAATAACAGATCTTTCATACTCTTCATAATTAAGAGAAAAAAAGAGAGAAAAAAAGAAAGAAAAGAAAATAAACCAGAAATAAAAAGATAAAAAATAGAAAAATAAAAAAGAAAAAGAAGAGAAAAGAACTTTATACTAGTTATACATAATTAATTTCTTCAACATCAGCAGAAATTAATTAATACTGAGATATGTATGATTTTAATAACTTTTGTTGTAATATATTATTGATTACTTACTCAGTGATTGAATAAAACACATCTAATCATGAATAACTCTGTGATTTTTATCAACTATATCAGTGAAAAATTCTTTGAATTTAAGATGTGAAATTCTCAGCATCTCTATGACATACTATCAAATGATAGTGAAAAGACAAACATGTAAAGCTCTATGACTGATTCAGTAGTAATGAGTTGATTGATTATTCTATCTATGTAATGACATGGAGGTCTAATCTATATGTATAATAGCAGCAGAGCCGCATAACATGAGAAGAAGACAGAAGCAGAGCAGTGAGCAGAAACTAATGAAAGAAGCACATGATCACTATAAACTATTCATAATGTCATGACTGTGTATCAGAATAGATATCTTATTCTTTTATATAAGAGTATTTAATTGAGTTTTTTGACATTTCTTTATAAAAAAAAGTAACTTTAATATGAGAATTTTTAATTAATAATAATATTAATTAATTTCTTTATTTTTTTCTTTAATAAGCTTGTTATTCTTTAATATTTATTATTAGATTGATTTGACTTCTGAAAGTTGATAAAGATTCATTTTTATAATATTAATATTTAACTTTCACTGTTTCTTTATAATTAATTTAAGTTCAATATTCATGACTTTAATATTAATATTTGACTGTTTTTTTTCAGTTATAGTTTCTGATTCTCAATAATGACATGATTTCTTTATATTATATAAAAAGTATTTTTAAAATATAAACTTTGAAAAACTCTTTTATTATTTTTAAATACAACTTTAATTAAACTTTTTAATTAATATATATCAAATTCTATATTCTTTATAATAATAAAGAAGAATAATAGATATTTCATTAAATTATATAATATTTTTTTAATTTTTCAAGATTTAATTCTTATATTTAAGATATTATTAAAGTCACTTTACTCTCATTTTTATAGTAAAATCAGATTTTTGTATCAATTTAATTTTATAAAAATCATTTTTCTTCAAAATATTTTATATTATAATTAAAGATATATTAATTTCAACTTCACAAAGTTTATTAATTATATAAACACAGAATTTCTCTCTTTTATATTTATTATAATAAACTTTTATAAGAATATCTTCTTAAATTAATAACTATTTTCTTAATTATTTAAAGCAAGAAGTATCTTTTAATTAATTATCTGAAATAATAAAATTAGAAAAATTTAAATTAAAATCATATTCTTGAGTAGTTCTATATATACAATTAATGATTTGAATAAAAAGCTTGATAAATTTACTAATCTCTTTTATAATTTTACTTTCAAAAGATTTGAGATTTACAATTATAATATAAATGAAGATATTTATATTAAAAATTATATTTAAAAATAAAAGAAGAAGTTTGATTCATTTATTTTAGATAAATTCTCTTCTATTTAAATTGAATCATAATTTCATTGTAATTAGTGATATTTGAACATATTCCACTAGTAGATCATGATGCATATAGCAGCTTGATGGAACGAAATCTTTTGAAGCGACCTCCGTACTCCATACGCAGTAATATCTAGGTAAGAATACATGGCGCGTACACTCTTTCTTTGCTTGACTTGAAAATATCGTTTGTTCGTGGTACAGCTGGCCACATAATGTTGTTCTTGCAGGTCCTAGGAATCAGAGATGCGGGGCTCCACAATCTTTAACTCAACTTTTCAGTTTCTGTCTCTATTTGAGTACTCCGTACGGAGTACAAATTAGGGATCTTTTTTTGGCTCCAGATCAGGGCATTAACATACTCAGAACAGGCTGCGGTGATCTCTTGTGAAAAGGGATTACCATCCCTCCGCAGTCCAAATTTCCTCCATAGGCGGGAAGCCCATATTATTGACTACTGAGGCTAAAATACACGGCCTATGAATGATATTCACACTTGTTTTCATGCGAGTACATGCATACATATTATCTCAGTAACTCAGCCGCTTCGCGCAAGATTGCTGTACTTGATGCTGTTTTAACATAAATTAATGATTAGTAACATAATCTCAAATAAGTAATAGACTAACCTAAATAGTGTGCATCTCAAATCTTTTGTGAAGTGTCTGAGAAAAAACGGTTCCAGTTTGTTAGCAACACAGGAACAATTTACTTCATACTTTTTCATTGATAAGAATCATTAATTAATCTCATATATTCAATATCTCTGTATTATCTTAGAACATAAAGAATTCAATGATCTCATGATAAAATTAATTTTTATTTCTATATTTTTATTTTTTAGATATCAAGTATAGACTCAAAGTGAGAGCATTCAATTTTGAATCCAGAAACAATTTGCTATTTTTGTGATTAAAAAGTGATCATTTTCAACAAGATATATTTATATTAAATATTAATTTTTATAATATAAAAATTATACATCTCTATTCTGCTTTTCTTTAGTTACAATCTAAGATCATTCACAAATCTCATAGATATATGAGAGTGATGTAATTAAAAGTTAAAATTAAGGAAATTCAATAGTTGATGAAAATCGCAAAAATCTCCTCAGAAGCATGAACTGTATCTTCTCAGACGCTCTGGCGAGGTTTTCAATGAGCACATGACGTGTGATAAAAGTGGTTTAGTGCCATGCCGCTGGAACGGCCACACACGCCGCACCGCCGCACCGAGCAGAACAGAGGGTCTGAGCCTGCTGAGATAACATATATAGGGATTTCTAATTACACTGCAGTTTGGCTAATTACACCGCCGTTAAATTTTATTGAGCTTAGTGTATACACAGTATTACATAGAAAAATATCTTAGATAAGAAATCTATATAGTTTATATGAAAGAGCTCAGTGATCAGATAGCTCAGTCATTCAAATTATATTATAATATACTTCATAATATTTATATTCTTATAGCTGGCTACACAGTGGCACCACAGCTTCTCACTGTATGAAGGCTTATTATAAAGTACAATATATTCTTACTAGCTACTATATCTATGACATTGCATAGTGAGTATTGCGGGCATTGTCAGTACTACTAGCATATATATAAAGTAGACATTATAGACACTGTAAGCACTGTAATTTCTTATTATATAAAAGCTTTTCATATCATATACTTCTTAAGAACTAGACTTTATATTAAAATACTGTAAAATTAAGTGAAATGAGCAACTCTATAGATTTATTGAAGTTATACTTTCTTATAATCATTAAATACTTTGTATGAGAATTTGCTAATTACATCACAGTTTAACTACCAATTCCTGCATTTATGCTACAACAAACCCCATCAACATTAAAAATCTAACTTACAGTACTCAACACATTTACATAACAGACAGGGAGATAAATGATATTGATCACAGAACATATAAAAAAATTTAAAAAAAATAACAGACAGCGCTCTGTGAAAAGTAAAGAGCACGTACAACAAAAAAATAATAAGTAGAGAGAGGTAAGGAAATAACGAGGAAATAGCGCAAAAAAAAGGGAGAAATGAGCAATGGTATCTGCGGTTCCAACAACTCCTTCGCTTGCTTTGCTGGACTGGGGCTTGGAATGAAATACGCGAAAACGTTGTCTTTTACTTTTCATTTTTCAAACTCCGCTGCATTCCGAACCACCGCCTCCATGTTCCGTGTCTCAATCAACTTATCTATACTCCGTAGCAAATTCTCTGTTTGTGATGGTACCACTGGCTGCACCCTCGCAGCCGGTTCAATATTTCCCCGAAACCTAACTTTGTGCTAAATTTCAGGGGCATCTAGACTTGATTCTTTTAGGACTGACTTACTCTGTACGGAGAACCTCATTCTTTCATAAATCTTGTTTGTTAAGGTGAACATGGTTAGTCACACTGATGATTGTGGTGTTATAGGATTTGAGAAACTGCGTCCAGTAGGTAAGTAGTTGAAATCAAGTGGCATTGACAGAATTATCGTAAAAATAGAGGCTGATATTGACTTTCCCAGGTCTGCTGGAGCGCTACTCAACAGCGCGCCATTACCTTGGCTTTTACGTCAATGTCGCAGTAACCGCGACATATACTCTACCAGAAATATGTCCGCACCCAGCGCGGAGTTACATTTATAAAGCATGCAAAACGCTTATTGGCCAACACCCTACTCTCTCTGCTATACCTGTGGGTGAAGAAACGGATGAGCCTTATTTCGTCCGTCTTCCATCAATTGATTTGGACAATTGTGTTTTCTTTGAAGAAAGGCGTCAGCGTGAGCGCAACCCTCTTTCCAATGAACCGCCCAATTCTGATCCAGACTTGGACTTGGAGGAGCTTCTGCATATTCAACATAACATCCCATTTTCTCCGCCTTCTCCATTTTGGAGACTCTGCGTCCTAACGAACCCCGATCATGCACATGTGTTCACTGCTTCCTTCGTCTTCCACCACGCCATTGGAGATGGATCGTCCGGAATGGCTTTCCATAAAACCTTCCTCCACGCACTACATCTCGCCCTATCTTCATCCTCGTCCTCTGTTGAAGTAGTCAATACGATTGAATCGCCAAAGATTCCCTTGTTACCTAACATAGAAGAACTCCACCTGATGCCGGTTTCGATCCCGTTTCTCCTTTCGATACTATTCAAAGAGAAAATCTGGAACAAGCGGAACCCCAACTTATGGACTGGTTCAAAGATTGCCATGCCGTTACAAACTGAAATCCGCCATCTTGTGCTTTCCAAATCCCAGACCGTTTCCTTCAGAGACATATGCCGCAAAAATAGGACTACCGTAACAGCAGCTCTGCAAACCCTGGTTGCCGGTGCTATCTTCGTGAATCTCTCAACGCATCACTCGCAGCTCCGATGTGTTGGTGCAATTTCAAATCGGCGCTGGCTTGGAGATAGTATCTCTGATGACTCTATGGGTGTATTCGTGCAGGATTTCCACGACTCTTATTATCGAGAGAGTTTTTTCGACCAGGAAGGAAACTTCAAGTTTCCGTGGGACGAAGCCATTAGGTCCAGGGGCACCATAAAGGACACAATAAATAGGAGAGGCAAGAATGCAATGCCGAACCTATTGAAATACGTCACCAATTTCCACAGCGAGGTACTCATGTCCAAGGTGGGCAAAAACAGAGAAGATAGCTACGAAGTGTCAAACCTGGGGGTATTCAGGTCTAATCTAGAGCCAGACGCCGAATCAAGGAGTCCCCGAGTCGGTAGGATGGTCTTTTCGCAAAGCGCGAATGTTACAGGGAGTGCGCTTGAGGTGTCCGCTATTACCGGCGGTGATGGTTGCCTAGCTTTGGCATTTTCGTGGCAGAAAGACGTGGTAGGCCTTCATTTGATCGATGATATTATGAAGGCAGTTGTACTTCACTTGAATATAATATAGGCGTCGAGGAAGATTAAGCAATGGCAAAGATGCAAAACAATTCCCTAGGCATCACTCTTTAACCACATATTTTGTTGGCCGGCACACCTTAGAAAACATGATGATGGAAGAATCAGTTACATAAGTTGTATGCAAATCCTTAAGAATATGTTCTAGAGAATACTGTTGGGCCCTGGAAGGTTCCAGTGGCAAGGAAGCCATACCGGAAGAACGTAGGGTCAATTTACAGTGGTTCCACGGTGGATCCACCATTTCATGTGTTTTAATTATTTTTCAATAATCATATTCATTAAAATAAGTCAAATTACTGATATGAAACATAGTAATAGTGATAATAAATATCTTAAATTCTTTCATACTTCAGTTTTTAAACTTTTTTTTTATTTTATATTAAGTGATTCTTCATATCTGAATCTTGTAGTTCAAGTTGTCACAAAAATATATAATTTTATACAATATTAAATATACTTATTGTGTTTTCAGAGTTTAAGTTCACACTAATTGCACTTTAATCATAATTCAATTGAGTAATTTGCACATTTTGTGTGTCAGATTGCACAATCAGTGCATGTTGAGCTGTATCAGAAAATAACTCATTGAATTGGGCGTTAGCCCGCTACACATACTGACTACAAGAAGGCAGGTTACTTCAAGCAGTTTTAAACTGCCACATTATGTATGCTATTACAGTACAATAACTATGTTGAGTCTTTTAAATCAAGAATCTCCTTCGAGCAGGTGTTCACAGATCAGAATGCTAGTATGGAAAGTTGAAAACCCTTGCTGTTTATAGAGCTGCTCTGTAGTAGTAATAACAACAAGTTTTGGTCTTAGTTCTTGTCAATTTCCTAGGCTATAACTCAAAAACTTGATCAAATGTTTGATGTTCATTCAACCTCCTTTCCCCTATCTGCTCCATTTTTGCCCGAACAAAATCCTCCATCTGGTCCCGCTCGTCTTGTGTTAAACAAGAAAGCCGATCGCCAAGAGAGCTCAAAGGCCCAAAGTATTGTTCATCGAGAAAAGTCCAATAGATCTCATCAAACATGAAGCTATTCCTGGCTGCAAGACAAAACCAAAAGAGCCCATCTTTGATTGAGAGCGCCATTCTTTCTGAAAGACGCTGTGATTCCTTTAGACTACCTTGGCGAATCTGTTCGTCTTCATGGACACGGAGCTCCGTAAGAAATAGTTCGAGGCAAGGGCGGTATCGATTCATGAAATTGTCCAAATCCCAAGCCTCGGGGCTTTCAAATAGTAGCCACCATGGAGCACTGTATGTGAATTCAGCGGGGGCGACATATGTATACTCCCAGTCAATGACACCAGTAACCCTCAAATCAGACTCTGTGACAAGGACATTCGATGGGCGCAAATCATCGCAGTAGAGGTGGTATCGGCCATGCTGTACTGGGACCCGTTGTGTTATTTGCCGGAAAAGACAGCGTGCCACATATTTCTTCCGGCAGTCGTCCTCATTGGTGATGGCATCATTGCGTTGGTATTTGAGGTGCAGAAACTGTTGCTCTGCTAATTGCTGGAAATACTTGGAGGCACTTTCAAAGGTGTGGTTGTAATTGACAAATTCGTTGGGAGGGAAATTTCCAACTCGTATAAGCTCGTTCATTTTGAGTGTCAGAGGCCGCTTTGCAACCCTCCACCCCCCCGAATCGTATACCAACCCTCCAATGTATTTGAATGCCGGCTTGGAGAGCTCTAGCACAATGTGAGCCATTTCAGAGTATGCAATCTTCAAATCTGACCCAGAGACATCCAGATTCAGGCTTGGCGCCAACACAGAGGGATCTCGTAGGCGTTTTGAAAGCAAAGTGCCCTCAATAACTGTTGTAATGATATAAGGACCGCCACTCCATTTCCCTGCACCAAGGACAGTTGGGACGGGGATAGATGTGAACCGAGCAATAAAGGCCATCACCGAGGTCTCATCGCTAGTTTTTTCACAGCGGAAGCGGCTTCGGCCCAGGATGGGAAATCTAACAAGAGCAGTGAAACCATCTTCAAAGGTGACAGTACAGCACATATTAAATGCGCCAGTTGTGAAATTTGAAGCTCTGATTGGTCGAAAACCACGATGAAGCTTGCAGGCAAGCTCGAGAGGCAAGGCTGGGGAATGTTGAAGAAGACATGTCAACCAGGCAGCATATAGACTTTGCGACTTTTTCTCCGCCAACTTATCCCAGTGCATCGTGAAGGCAAGTATTCCGTCGTTGAAAGGGAACTTCGTGGGTAATTTTTGTCTACCGCTCGCGAGAGTTGTCTGGCAGATTATAGACAGAGTGGAATGGGGAGCTGAAATGAATACAAAGAAGGTGGGTCTTATTAACCAAACCCAGAAATAAGTGGGAGCACTTACCCCGTACTCAATGCGCAACAACTTATCTCAAACCTGGGGGCGCACAAGATACAACTACTCGAGAAACCCCTTTCGAAACATGGGTTGGGGTGAGCAGCCATTTCTTGGCGCCGATTGAGTTGCCGTTCTTTTCTAGCCAATCCTACTTGACTGCTTTGTGACCAGCACCTTGTTTCGTTTCGTGTCCAAACAGAAGTAGGACTTCCCCCGCCGAAAGTTGAACAAGAAACAATGCAGGTTGATACCAGTAATTTTTGATTGGCCAACGGTGAATCCCGTCCGTGACGCCTGCCTAGGAATAATGTTAGCCAACACACTTTACTGCCATGGGCCCTGCAGAAGTACATATATATATTAGGCATGCTTTCCTCATAGGTAGCTTCTATAGCGCATCATCGATCTACATCACAAGTTTTACTAGCCTTTTACATTGCCATTTCCCGTTTCTAGACGCTAGTGCTAGAACCATTATGAGTGACAAGCCTAGCAATTCTGGTGCCGAGACTCCCACGGCCGGCGGCGATGATAAAGCTAAGAAAGCTCGTGATACCCTGGGTCATCTACTCCTTTTACGCAGCCAACCGCGATTCGCTCGAAAGAGTTCCATCCTTCATGAGCGACTCCAGCAGGGACCTCCCAATCATCTTCCAAACCGACACGGTTCCGACAGCCGAAGATACAGAACAGTTGAAGCAGGACCTCTCTGATCTCACCAAAACGCAAGAGATTATCGACCAAATCCCCGATCAGGAATGGCAGTTGATGATTGAGGCAGCCAATTCCAGCACGATCAAGCGCGCCGAAAACCGTGCCGCGAAAAATTAAAGACCCAGTTTAGTGGTGGAGAAAAGGGGGAGTTGTCTTTTGTTTTGTTATTGGAACATGCATGGTGTCAACGATATGGGTTGTTAGAGCATTGCTATGGATATTCCATTATTATGAAGCACATCAGAGCGGTCAATTTGATTTTATTATAAGCTTTTACAAATTCATGAGAATAAATGAAATCCAGCTTTGTTCACTTCTGCTGAATGTCTTTAATAATTCAGCATGTCAAAAATGGCCTTTTGCACTTTCTTTTCTTGATTTAACATTATATTTTTCAAGGAAATTATCAAATTCTTGATCAGTCTTCAACTTAGAAAAAATCTGTTAATAAATTTAATTGTGGTAATAAGATGATAAAAACAGCAACTTCACTTCTTTTTCAAAATAATTAAAGTATTAAAAGAAAGAATTATTCAATTAAACTTTAACTTAAGTTATTTTTTATTGTATTATTTATTTATTTACTTATTTCTTACATCATTTAATGTAGTGAAGAGAAATGCACATCAAGTAAAACAAAAAAAAGTATTTATTATTATAATATTATAAAAAATATTTATAAAAAAGCTTGAAAATTTATTAAAATTTATAATTTTTTAATTTATAATTTTTATTATATTCAAGAGTATATTATCAAAATCTGAGATAAATCATAAACAGTATTAATATTAGAACATAATTATAAAAGATAAATAATTAAATATAAAAAAAACTATATTGTGTTTAAATACAAGAAAAAAAGCTTAAGAAAAGAAAGAAAGAAAAAAAAAAGAAATGTATAAAGAGAAACTCTTAAGCTTATACTATATACAAAGATTAATATGAGATGTTAATAAGAGTTAGATATTAATATAAAGATTAACTTAGCTAGTTTGAGTTTATATAATTATATAGAGATTCAATTTCTAACACTTTTAATAATTATTTACAAAGAATTATAAAAATAAAAAATTCCGGAGAACGATAAATGTTAAGAAAAGAATCCAAAACTT
>LGUA01000788.1:0-10898 GCA_001660665.1 Emergomyces africanus | reverse complement strand
AAAAATATATTTCAATTCAGATTATATTATAATCATAATCAATGAGAAATAATTACTACTCTATTAAACATATCTTGATTGACTTCATGAATTAAAATGAAGAAAGTGTGTTGAATAATAATATTAGAAAATTAATTCTTTAATTATTTCTCTGTACTTCTTCACAATTTTTTTGACAGAATATTATATTATTATTTATCTGTAAATTGAAGCTCATTTACTGTCATGATTAAAAGTCAATTTTCTTTTCAGAATAGACAATATGACTTCAGAAGAAATATTCTTGAATATTTTAAAATAAAAAGTAATATTTACTCATTGTCAGAATATTAATGTAATTATAATTATTAGATTAAAAAGATATTATAAGTTAACTCACTCAGTTTTCTTTTTAGTTAGAGTAGTGTTGTTATTTTATATCACTGCTCAAATTCTGATTCATCTCAGAAACAAGTAGAATCTTTTTAATAATTATGATTATCTTTTCAAATCAAATTATATCAATATTACAGCTCAAATTTATATTATAAATATCACTCTGTTGTATATTTACATAAAGAATTCAATGAGTGAAGAAGTTGTTATTCTTCAATATTCAAAGCTTGATTTTTTTCAAGAATACAATTATATTGATATCTGACAGATCAACATTGTTACAGAAGAGTTAACAATAAATAATAAATTTAATAAGTTTCTTTTTATTAATACTTCAATCAGTACTTCAATTATTTCAATCTTTGATTCAATGAAAGTTTCATTGAATAAATCAGTAACACTTAAAAATATTATAATAAACATTGATTCACTTCTTCAGTAAGTAATATTACTGAGTATTATCATCTATGAAAAGCTCAAGATCAGTAGATGCTTTGAGATCATTATTAAAAAATTTATTGATATCTTTACTGATATTGAAAGCATCATAAATATATTTAAAAAAGAGTGAATACAAGTTTATCTTAAATTTAATATAAAGATTTCTAGAAACATCATTATATATTCATTGAGTAAACATGATCAGTGAGTGTTAGACAAGAATTTTAATAAGCTTCATCAGTAAGAAAAATTAAGCTAAGTAACACAGTATACTTTCTTTAATTTCTTCATCTTTAATATTTATTACTTAATCTGTGATAAAGAAAATTAAATCATGAAAGAACACTTTATTATGAATATTCACAGTCTAAATATAGTCATTGAATCAAATATTTATTCTATCTTCAATCAAGCAGATATTATTATTAAAATCTGTGATGTTACATATATATCTGTACTGAATGTTATAAGTATGTTTTATCAATGATTCATAGTCAAAGAGAATAGACATAAACTCATTATTGTTTTTTATAGAGATTAAGAGATATTTAACATATATATTATAAGATTTATTAACAGTATTGTATATATTCAATATTTAATAAATAATAAGGTACAGAATCTTCATGCTTTTATTCATATTTACATTAATGATCTAATAATATATTTTACAATATTAATTAATTATATTAATCATTTCATACAACTTTTTCATCATTTAAAAAATCTAAATATGAAACTTAGTTTAAAAAAAATCTATATAGTATTTTTATTAATTATTCTTCTCAATTAAAAGATTTCAGATTTCAAAATATTTATTATAATTAAAAAGTTAGAAGCTATCATCATTCTGTAATTCTCAAAAACACTTAAATAATTGAAGAGTTATCTAGATTTAATCAAATGACTTCATTAATATATTTTATATTATATAAAATTAGTAGAGTCTCTTTAGATTAGAAAAATAATATTACTGAAGCCTGTTTTTATAAAAGATCAACTCAAAATATTATATATATAAAAAACTCTACTCATCACTTCTATTAAAAATAAATAACAGACATTTCATGTTATTTAGAAGATTCTTATCACAGAATCATATTTCATACACATAAATTCAGACTGTCATATCTTTATTAATAATAATACAAGTAAAGAGAGAGATTTTAATATTATAATCTTTTATATAAAACTCTTCTGAAGTGTATTTGAGATCAATAATTTTTCAAAATCACTTTTATTTTCATTAGTTAAGTTAATCATATTTCTCAGTTGTCTGCTCATTCAAGTAGAAAGAAATTTTTAATTAATTAAATTAAAGACAGTCTGTCTTATATAAATCTTATAAAAGATTTATTACATTATTAAAATTTCAGAGTGATTCACTGTGATATACACTGATCATATCTTTACTGTAGTTATTATCACTCAAATTACTCTGAAGACAATCTTCATGAATAAGCTGAATCTCTATCTTATATAAGCTATCACATATATTCAAAGATTTAATCTAAAGATGTTTCATAAATCAGATAAATTATATATAGTCTTTAATATTCTCTTTCAACTCTCTTTCTTCATCAGCTTCAATATCATACTTTCATTGAAGAACAGCTCATATAATGAAAACATAAACTCTTCATTTATATACTTTACTAATTTAATCATAATCATGTCTCTCTTATTTCATGAAAAAATTCTTGTAGAATACTTCAATGACTTTTATCTCACAAAATTAATTATTATAATTCATGAAAATCAGAATCATTCTCATGAATATCAAATTATACTCTTCTATATTCTATAAAATAATCTTCTATATCATATCATCAAAAACAAATATTATTTATACATATCAATCTCACTTGTTAAATATATCTTTCAATTGATATACATCTCACTTCATCTAGAATTTGAAAGAATAAGATACAACTTACATGAATTATTCATTAAATAATTAATAAAGAATTTCAAACAGTTTATTTTTCATTGTCTCAGCTATGCTATGAATCATACTTCTCATCATCTATCTCATGAAAGCTATCAGTCAATTCAAATATTCAATATCTCTTATTATATAATTATAATAGATTTCATAGCTGTTCTTTTCAAAAGAGAATTTGATATGATTATATTAATTATCTATAAATTTTTCAAATAGATCACTCTGATATTAAATCTTGAAACATATAATGCAAAGTAATAAGTAAAAGAATTGATTAAATGACTACAGATTATTGATTGAGATATTTCATAATATATTATAAGCAATTACAACTCTAAATTCATAAATATTATATAAACTGAGATATTCAAGTTACTTTAAACAGATTTCATATATTCTGTAATATATCACTCTTAAACTGATAATCAAAGCAAAAAAATGAATTAAATAATAGAAATTATTCTACAACATTTCATAATAACTCTGAAGAACTTATACTCATGATTATTATTTCTTTTTTATCTATAATTATATCTCAATATCATTTTATTCACAGTCATGAAAAAATCACTTCATAAAGCTATGTATAATACACTTATAAATATATCAATCAATCTTTTAAAGCTCTCACACTCTGCATAGAATTTCAAACTTTGAATAAATATATCAAAAGTTTTAGATTCAGTGACTTTAGTCATGAAAAGATTCTATGATTAAGCTCATCTACTCATTTACTTTATTTCAGAAAATAAGATACTTTTGTAATTATATTACAGATATTTTATTTTCTTTTTCAAGATATTCAGAAAGTTCTCAAATCAGTTCATAGATTCATTTATAGTTAAATAAAAAGTTGAAAATTTTGTATATAAACTAGATTTCTTATCTCATTATAAAATTCACTTTATTATCAATATTGTTATACTTGAAAAGTACTTCAGAGAGTCTGATTCATTTAATCACAATTACTCAGAGTTCTCAGTAATTAAAATGACTAGTAATATCAATATGAAGAAATTCTTTGAAGTAAAAAAGATTATTAATATATAAATAATTTATAGAAAATGAGTCAGAATATTAATTTATCAGTTTCTTCTTCACTGAAAAGAATATATCTCAAAAGATGATACTTGAGTCAATGAAAAGAACTGTGAAAATTGTAAAAATATAATTAAAAAGTTTCTTATGTTAATGTTTGTTCTTATTCTCAAATAGTGAGAGTGTTCTCTTAAAAATTAATTTTATACATTATCTCTATTTCTGTCAGCTCTATATAGTTAAAGAGAAATATTATTCATTAAGAAACTTTATCTTTTCATTCATTCTACTGTTTATATTGATTTACTCAGATAATTGTTTTTTAATACATCATATAATGTTAATATATCACATTTCTCTTCATAGTAACAAGCTCACTGAATGTTATAAATTAAACTTATCAACTTTCATGAAATTTTCATGATTTTACATGCATTTACTCTGTTAACTTTGATATCAATATAAAACATTATATATCACTTTTCTTCTCTTTTCTTTTCTCTTTACTTTTTCTACTTAAATATTATATCATAATTGTTTACACTTTCTCTCTTTCATTCTGCTCATCAAAACTTACTTGTTTAAATTATATTTATTTACACTTTCTTTTCTTTATCTTATCTATCAAAACTTGTCTGTTCACTTCAAATTCACTCACACTTTCTTTTCTCATTCTGTCTATTCAGTCATGCTTATTTAAATTCATCATATCATCATGATTTCACTAAGTGATTCTGTGCACTAAGTTTCATTTTTTAAATTATCAGATTAAGTAGTGATTTTGATTTTAAAAAAATTATTAATTTTCTTCTCTGATTGAATTTTATATTACTGAGTTAGAAGAAATTTATCAATTCTATAACAATATTATTCATCTCTACATCAAAGAATGTCACTGTTTTATTAATAATATCATAACTAAGCTTCTCAGTATAGATAGTTCATTACTTTCTGTTTTAAAATCAACAGTACATCTGATCTTCTAACTTGCTGAATTGTATTTTATTGATAAATACAAACTCTCTCTTGAAAATGTCATATATCTAATCATTTATTTACATGTGATGAAAAAAATTATATTCATTAATATTCTTAAAGTGATATTCAATCTAAATATCTTGATGAAAATTGTGAATATTAGAAAATACTTTGAAATATATTTCATACTTGAAACTGCTTTTGTTCTTGAAATCTTTGTAGAGTCTTATACTCATGTAATAATTACTTCTATTACTTCAATTCTGAGTAGAATGTCAGATTTACTCTTATTATTCTCTATACAGCTGACTATTACTTGAAAGAAAGCTTTTTCATTGTTAATATCTCAACTGCTTTCTTCTTTTCAACTGTTTCTATTCTTAAATACTGAATGACAGAATTTCATGTCTCACAGTCATCTTGATGATTATTATACTTCAGTATAATAATAATATATCATTAATTTATTATGAAGAAATAATATTTAATATTTTCACTGAGCTCTGACTCTTCTTAATCACTGAAACTGTATGAAAATATTATATAAGCTAGAGAAAATTTTGTATTACTTCATCATCTTATTATTTCAAGAATTCATTATTTTAATCAAAGAAAACCTGAAGCTGTTGAATGATATAAAATTATTAAAGAATAATGATTATGCATCTTCTTCTATTAAAAATGATTATTATAGCTTGTCTTCTCTCATTACATCAATATGCTTATTACAATCAGTTGATATTTTATTAATAGATTTCTCATCATCAAGTTCATGTTTATCAGTAGTAGTAATCACAATGTCTGCTTTTTAATAGCTTAATTCACTTATACTCAACTTTAATAAATATTATAAATTTATTCATGATACTCTCATTTATTTCTACTTTCTTATTTCTGACAAAACTGATGTCATGATAATCTATTAACAAAGAATAAAATATTATATTAAATGTGACTGAATCATTAATTTATCTGACACTGAAGCTCACAGAATTCATGAACTTGTTAAAAATATTGTATAAAAGTAATAATAAGTTTGTATTATCAATTTCATTATTTTCTTCATAATATTATACAAGCTAGATGATGAAAGATTTATATTCAAATATCAATGTATTTATTAAATTCAGTATAATCAAGCAACAACTGTAAATTAAGTATGATATATAGAAAACATTCTATATTTCTTAAATCTATGAATTAGACTAGATTTAATTAATAAATATAATTTTTCAAATTTCTTATTCTCAGAGTCTTCTACTGTCTTTAAATTCTTCATCTATTTTACTCAAACAAAAATAGATATATTAATAGATAATATAAAGTCTAGATGAATAATAGATAAAACAATTAATAATATAATAAAAATCTATAATGTTAATAAGAGTATTTATTTACATCTTACAGTATATCTTTCAGATTTCAAAATTTGCAACTCTCTTGATTATCACATGTGTGAAACAGTTATTCATTTCAATTCAGACTTTGTCATAATACAATAATAAGTGCATGCAGTATGAGAGCTTTAAACACTAAAGAAACAGTTTAATATAAAATATAATATTGAATATTTTACTACTCTCAGATCATGAAGAATCAATTAATATTAATAAAAAATAAAAGTTCTATAAATTAAATGAGAGATAGATAATATTATTATATTTTCTTTTAAAACTATTAATGAGTATATCTGTAATACTGTTAATAATCTCTGTGCACAGAATATAAAAGAGACTATTAAAAAGTTGAACTTCTATTATATAGAATATTTAAAAGTCATGATTATATATTATTTATATTATTATTTTGACTTCTCTGTTGACTTTGAAAGTCTCTGTGAACTGAAATTTGTTTTTAAATAATATTATTGCTTTATCTTCACAATCATTAATATTTTAATTAATACTGCTGTCTTCATTGTTTCTGTTTCAGTAATAGAAGATTTGAGTGAATCACTCTGTATCTCAAGTTTCAAGTACATTAGATACATCTTAAGAAGAGTTTTTTATATTGAGTTATTATTTTCTCTATTTTAATTAATAAATAATAAAGATCTTGATTTTTTTAAAAATCTTCACATAATCATAATCTCTGTCATAATATCTGTGAGAAGAACAACTGTCTTGAAAATTTCAGTGAAAAGAATTAAAATAGTCAAGATCTCTATTAAATATTAATCACTATATAAATAGCTTTAAAATATTTATACATAGTAATCTCTTTTTTCTCATTTTTTAAGATGTTAATTATCTGTAATAAATTAGTTTATCTATCTATATTTCTTTTACATTTATTATCATTATTATGTTTGATGTATTATTCTATTTATCTTAATAATTCATGTATTGTTTTTTTCTTGTTGTTCTTATTTCATGTAGTGAGGGTGCTACATTCTTTTTCAAACAGTGACAACTGCTATACACATGACAATGCACACACAGCTATGAACTTTTCATAGCTTCTGCTCATCACTCTGCTTCTGCTCCTTCATCTGCATTACTTTATGTATATAGATTAGACCTCCGTGCCATCACATTAATAAAATAATCAACTCACTACATACAAGATCAGTCATAGAGCTCAGTTACACATTTGTCTTTTCACTATCAGATAGATAATGAATTCTAAACACTGAATTCTTAAGAATATAAATTATATAAAAAATTCATAACTCTTTTTTTATTAAACACTCAGATTAGAAGATTATGTATTATATAATCACTCAGAATTTTTACTGATCAGACATGTCAAAGAATGTATACTGATTTATTTAAAATTATAATTATTACAGTTCTATTACTGCTTGAAGAAAGTATTGAAAAGAAATACTTAAATCTCTTTCTATTCTGAAATAAATATGATGACATTATTTGAGAGTGAAGAATGTAAGAATATCATAATAATTGTAAATTATCTGAGTAAAAATGTGATTTTACAATCATGTGATAAGATTGATATAAAAATGATTGTTAATGTATTTTTGTAAACTCTCTTCTACTGTATGCATGATCTATTATCAATCATAGTCTCAGACTGTGAAACTCAGTTCATGAGTCTCATGTGAAGACAAATTTATCAATTCTTATAAATAGAATATTAGTTATTCATTATTTATTACTTTGAAATTGATGAAGCTACTGAGAGAATGATTCAGACTATTAAAAATATAATTTATAAGTATTATAATTATATATAAGATAATTGAAAACATCTACTCTCTTATATAGAGATTGTGATCAATAACAGAGAGTTTATAATAATAAAAGTAAGTCTCTTTTTCTTATTATATAACTTCAATCTTGAGATTTTAGATTTTACTGAAGAATCTCAAGAAACTCTCATCATGAGTAACTTAATATAAATAATTGAAAACATAATCAGCAAACTCAAGAAAATCTGTGAATAAGTTAAAATATTAATAATAAGTACTTAATAAGACTATAAAAATCAAGTGAATACTCACAAAAATCTCATGATACAGTATTAAATTAAAGACAAAATAAGATTAAATCTCAAAAATATATAAATAAATTGATTATTTCACACACTTAATCATCATCATGTCAAGTATACAATCATAAAAGTTATGAGTAGTCACAACTACTATTTAAATATATTTTCTGAAATATATAATATATTTTATATAAATTTTTTATATTTAATTGTCTCAGACTTGTTCTTCTTGTAGAAAATTGATAACTATCAATCATCTAATATTATAGAAAAGAATAATAAGTTAAAATACAAAATTAAATTAATTGTATATCACAGACATTGTAGATGATGTCAAGAATATCTTATTAAATAAATAGATTATAATTAATTAATATAGAAACTTATCTTCACTCTTAAAAATATCACTACTTTAAACATTTATAATCAATTTCTTTCATTAATAAACATTTCTACTCTTGAATAAGAGAAGAGTAATGTAATAAGCTAGTATTTAACTCATTTATTTAACTTACACAATCAATCAGATTATATAAAAAAAAGTCTGATCTCAAAGTCAGACTTTTTAAAAAATTGTTCTTCTACTCAATCAGTATTCATTATATTAACATACATCTCTATGTTATATATATATTGCACACAGATGTTTTTCTATATTCTCTCTTTTTCTTTTCTTCTTCAATTAATTCATTCTTTGTATTTAGAAAGCATTAGAGCTGTATTCAGTAGTGCACTTATTACACTTTCACAATCATTAAAGAAACACACAAAATTCTGATTTATTAAGAACAAACTAGTAAACTTTGTCAATAAAAATTAAATATAAATAGTTAAATAAATATAAGTCAAATAAATAATATATTCACACTGAAATCAAAGAACTTAGATGCTATGAATCTTAATTTTAATATTATTGTGAATACACTGAATTCTTCTAAAAAGAGCATGTCTGATTGATGTTTGTAATATATGAAACACAGAGTGTGTTTTAATTGTAAAAAACTATCTCATGAAATAAAATCTTACTCCACATAAACAATCAATAAGAAGATAAAAAATAAATAGAATTAATTTAAATAGAAATATTAACTGATCAACTCTTACAAGTCTTCATGACAGAAAAAATACTAGAGCTGTATAACTCTCTGAATTCTAAGAACACTGTAAAAGAAAATATATATAAGTTGAAGCAAGAGAAAGAGACAGATGAGCATATAAATATAATAAATTTAGAAATATTAGTATACAAAGAATATGTGAATAAGTTAAAAGAGATAAGAGTGAATACTCTCACAAACTCAAGAGTATTCACAGAATATATTGATAATTATATTGTATAAAAATTATCAGATATCAAGAGAGTGATTGACTTTAAATAAAGCTTTTAAATAAGTAATATTTAATATTTTCTGCAAAAGTATGAATATTTCTTCACTTTAAAAAATAATTTTATTATATATGAACATAAGAGCTTCTGAATATTAAGTATAATATTATTCTCAATCTTAATTGATTTAAATAATACAATCTACAGTTTCAATGATTCATGAATTATATGACTTTGACTAATCAAAAGTATCAAGTGCATATAATTTTCTTAAAAGATATGAGACATAAGTTTTAAGTATTAAAAATAAAAGATCTAAATCTTCTTATAACTTATCAAGTAATAAGAGTCTGCTGAAAGTTCTTCACAAAAAATATACTCTTTGTAATTCAAGATCACAATGAAAATAAACTCATTTCTATGAAGACATCAGAAAATAAACTAAGAATGAAAACTTTATTTAAAAAATATGATAAAATATTTTAAATAAATCTTTCATTCTCACTATCATTAAAATATAAATTCATACATAAGATTGACACAGAGAATGTAAAATCTATTAATCAAAATACATATTCTTTATCTTAAATTTATTTGAAAGAACAGAAGCAACAGATTAAAGAGTTAATAAAGTAAAATTTAATATAAACATCAACAAGTGCATGAAGATTCTCAGTACTGTTTATAAAGAAACACAGAGAGAAGTGAAGAATATATATTAACTATAGAGCTCTCAATAAGCTTATATAAAAGAATAACTATTCACTTTCATGTATTCAATAACAGTTGAATACAGTAAGTAATGTAAAGTTTCTCTCAAAAATCAATCTTCTTTCAAAATATTGACAGATTCACATAAATGAGATGTTAGTTTCAAAAACAGCTTTTAATATATAATGAGAAAAATTCAAATTTCTTGTAATATCTTTTAATTTCATGAATACATCTGCAATGTTTCAAATTATGATGAATACAATTTTTATAAAATAAAATAATTCATTATATTTAATATATTTTAATGACATACTGATGTTCTTGAATTTATATAAAGAACATTTAAAACACTTAAATAATGTTCTATTTACTCTGAAAAAACATCAGTTATACATTAAATCATTGAAATGTGTTGTAGCAGGCTAGCGCTCGACTCATTTATTTGACTTACACAATCAATCAGACTACACAAAAAAGTCTGATTTCAGAATCAGACTTTTCAGAAAATCATTCTTTCACTCAATCAGTATTTGTTATATTAATGTATGTCTCTATGTCATATATATATATTGCACACAGATGTTTTTCTATATTCTCTCTGTTTTCTTTCTTCTTCAATCAATTTGT
>LGUA01000787.1:0-10882 GCA_001660665.1 Emergomyces africanus | reverse complement strand
TATATTCCACAGTGAGCATGGGAATGTCGAATCTTAACCATTGGACCACCGACGCATTGGGTTGCGGAGACTGTGTCAGCGATTCTGCCTGACGGCCAGTTGCCTTGTTGTAAATTGCGTGCTTGCTGAGTCGTACTGAGGTGCCGACCATCTTTTGTGTGGGCACTCGACGAAACTTCTTACGGTACTAGCCTCTAGTATCTATAACACATCGCAGAGTAAGTAACATAAAAGTTTGGCTCCGAGCACAATTGGAATGTAGCAACATCAAAATGAGGATCAGCTGAACGGTCAGCCATGGAACCGACTGGCCCCTATCGGTAATGAAAATGGTATGCGCTGCATCTCGAACTGCTCTCGTAGAGGCTGGCTGGCCTGTAGATCGGTATCATATCGTTCTTTTACTCCCAGTTTCAATCATCTCGAGCACCTGGCTATATATCTCATTTCTTTGTGCTGAGCCACCCATGATTGTCGGCGCCCTTGTCGTCCGAGGAGGTTGCTGAAGGGTTCTTCGCAATGTCACGGTTGGCATTCGGCATTGCGACGGATGCTGTTGCAAGCCAGGCGGGCTTCTGGACAGATCACCAATTGTAATACATCCATTATAACATCGTAATATATTACATATATTTTTACCCAGAAAATATCCCCCGCTTAACGACAACAGCTCTAGCCCCTGCTCCTCCATCATCTCCATCCTCGCCTTCCTCAGGCCCGCAATCAAACCCAAAAACTCCGTCACCCTGACCATCACACCTCCAAACACCCACCGCCGCCAACCTTTCATCACACACCCTTCTAGCCATCTCCGCAACCCTCCCTGCCTGGCCTTTATCCCCGCACTCAAGAACAACGAGGTCCGCGTCCAACCGCAACAAGCCCATGGAGAGTATATGGGGGTAGAACATATCTTCTCGGCGTGTGGTGGCTGCTACCTCGTTAGTTTTTATTCTACCACGCGGACATCTGGGTGAAGGAGTAGATGCAGCAGTGATAGTAGCACTAGGGGCGTTCGTGTCGGTGTCAGCGTCGGTCTCGGTTTTCCTCCCATGGTTGATAACTGGAGGGGGCACGAGGGCTATTCTGGGTTCATACTTGCGTACGCTGCGGGCTGTGGTGCCGTTTATGAATTGGGCGGGGGAGATGTAAGGTGGGTTGGAGACGACGATTGTTATCGGATCTCTGCCTGTGTTTGTTTGCGGCCCTAGCTTTTCGGATATCGGAAGGGTGCCGCTGGTAGTATTATCACCAGAGGGATCCCGTGGAGTGAAGTTGAAGTTGAAGTTGAAGTTGTTGAAGCTGAAATTCTTTGTGGTGCTACTACCGGAATAATAATTAACATCAACAGCAGTGGTCGTGATACGAGGAAATATCTTGTCCATCAGGTCTTCGTTGGATCCGCTCGACATGTGCATGCTACCGCCGTCCCCAAGCCCGGACAGTACATCTCCCCTCATAAAGGATATGTCTTCCCGGGCCCTCGCACTCAATCTTCCAAGTTTGACATTATGTTCGAGATTCTCCCGTGCCAATTTCAGAGCGTTGGTGCTTATATCTACCCCGCATATTTGCAGCGTTGGGAATGTAGGGGCGAGCAGTGAGTGGAGGAGAAGAGGGATGCAGCCAGTGCCGGTGCAGAGGTCAATGATGCGAAGCGCTGGTAGATGTTTATATCCATGTTTGTGCTTGAGCGCGAATCTGGAAAGCAGCAGGTTGGCGATGCGGGTTGTGTATGATTCCGTTTCCGGTCTTTTATAGTATTTATGTGAATTAGCTTATACAAAATTACCCAACATATATAGATAATAGAAGAAGAATCATAATCATAATAATACAAAAAAGACACAAACCTCGGAATCAACACCCCCTTCCGACACAGAATCTCCAACTCGCCAAATGGCTGGTCACCCAGGATATACTGCAGGGGGACTCCCCGTGCACGCTGCTGCACCATCGTGTGCAGTCTCAATTTCAACCTCGCATTGTCATTATTATTATTATTCCGCCTTTGAATCATTGGCGGGCCCCCATCCCGACCATGCCACCTTCCAGAGTCGTTATGGTACCGGCGCTCAGCGAGCGCATACTCTCTCAGCCACCGCAACTCATTCTGGGCAGAGGGTAGATCTCGACACTCGCGGAGGAGGGAGGGGAGGAGAGGGTCTATCGAGTATGCATGGCAGAGGAGTGAAGGACGGAGGCGGGGCATTTATTATAGAGTCTATTATAATTCGTAGATAGTAGTAGTTACATGCTTGTGATTGCTAAGGCGGTGTTGTTGTAAGAATGAATAGTCAAATGTGGCCGGCCCCGTGTGTGGTCATAAAATGAATAGGCTGAAGCAGTTCCGCAACCCAAGCGTCGGTGGTCCAATGGTTAAGATTCGACATTCCCATGCTCACTGTGGAATATATCGATAGTGTCAGCGTGTTAAAACACTGACTATGTCGAGACCCGGGTTCGATTCCCGGCCGACGCATTTCTTTTTGGTGTTTTTATTTTATTTTTTATCCTTACTTTTACGCTATCTCCCTCTACATATATATATACTCCGAAGATCTAGCTAGTACTTACTAGTAGTTAGTTACATATAAGATGAAAATAAATTCCAGTTGACAGTTGGTTTAATTTTCCCAACTCGTCTCGTTCTTTGTATAGGTATTTACTAGCGCCGACTGGTACCGGACATATTTATCTTGAACGCAGCTGAAATGGAGCCGAACAATTCTCAGCATCACACTACTTCGTACTCCGTACTCTGTAGTTACCAGTAGGGATCTGGCCCAGTCATATAAATAGTAATCCTCCGTGTCTCTGCTTTCCCAGATCATGTTCTCAGCCTTCGTTCAGTACTCACTACTACTGGTACTACTACATACTACTACTGCAACGACTACTACTACTAAACAGCCAATCCATCGCCTCTCAGTACAGGAGAGCCCTAATATTTGGAATTATATAAATATCCAGCTTCAATAAACACAATGGATAGCATCCTCAAAAAGCAAATTAACCTCACCCAAATTTCCCCAGAGAGTTTTGAGATATCTTGGGATGTTGACTGGACCGTTGGCCCAAGTATGCAGGCTACAAACTGGTAGCACCAATTCTCGCTTTGGACTTATATACATATATACACATATATACATATATTACTATTCACTGCTAACGTGTATCATCTGGTGGCTTCCTTTGTGTATAGCCCTACATGGAGGTTGCATTGCCGCTGCAATTCACCATGCCGCTACAACATATCTTGCTACCAACCCTACCCTAGCGGCCCGAAACCAACCTGATGTGCTCCAGCAACATCTCGAGTTCCTCCGACCATGCGAGCATCGCAGGAGCACAATTACTATTACGCCTTTGAAGATTGGCGCTCTCGCAAGTACCCTCCAGCTACAGCTTACCCAAGGGCAGAAGCTTAAGGTATTGGCTCTCGTCACATCCACCAACTTTGAACATAACCTCGGCCCTAGCGCCCCTACTTCTTGGAGCTTCCAACCCGCTCCGCCGCCCATACCTGATTTCGATCGTGTCCTGGCACAACAGCCTGAGGAGCACTGGATGTCTTGCCGTGTAACTGGGGAGATTGTCCCCCTTACAAGGCGGAAGCCCTGTTTGATTTCTCGCGCTGGCCTCCCCGTTGATGGAATTTGTGATGTTTGGCATAGGTTCCTGGGAAATGAGCGTATGGATGCTACCTACTTGGCCCTACTTGCTGATTGCTGCCCCTCTATGTCTGATACGCTGCTACGTAATGAAGGGCCGTATGATGCTCATACCTTCCTACGCCAGGTGGGGGAGTGGGATAGGAAAAACCCTGGAGTCCCCTGTGAGATGTCTAACTCTATCGCTGATGCAATGCAGTCTACTCATTTCGATGTTACCCTCACCTTGGATATTGAGTATAAGAAGAGACTCCCTCAGGAAGGAGAGCGTTTTGTCTTTGCAAGAACTCTTACTAAGAAGTTCCAGGGTGGACGATTGGATCTTGATATTACGTTGTGTAACGAGAATATGGAACTCCTTGCCTCAGCTCAGCAAGTCATTCTAGCGCTTGATACCCAAAGGAAGTTCGGAAGTAGCGGCGAGAAAGCGTCCCTCTAGAGCAGACATTCATATTCCGAGGTGGCGTTGGTTGAGGGGAAAAAAAAAAAAAAAAACGTGTGGATGGATTCGTGGCTACTAAAAACTTTCCAGCAGTTCTGTTTCAAGGAGCTTCTCCTTTTGCGCTTACATTTTATTTCCCTGATCTGTTTTAGCCCGCTCCTTATTATTCACAGTAACGGGAAATATCGCTGTACATGAGCAAAGCTAAACAAGAAATCAATATCGATTGAACCTCCTCCCTGCTACGCCGGCATGAGTGGTATGTGCGTCTTTTTTTGCCTTGGTTTGCGGGGAACATCGATAGATTGATTCATTTATCACTGATTACTAGACACCATTTTATGTTTTAAAATCATTTATTGTATAAATTTGAGATTGTTAACTTCTGCATCAAAAGCACATACATAAATTAAGACTTACTCGGATACTACTCCTAAAAAGCTGGGTGAATCTTTGGGGAAATGATATAAAATAATATACTTGAATAATTGTAGGCATAAGTTACTGTTTTGTTTTAAAAACTGTATTATTTATTACTCCTGACACTGATAATATTGAGTCTTGTTAAAACTAGTAGTACAGTTCCGGATTATATAGATTTATATTTATAAATACTCTTAAGAGTGTGAATATGTAGCGTATGTGGAAGATATTATTTGACACCCCCTTAACTACTCTGGCGGGTAGTTGGAAAGATAAAGTAACGAACGGATCAGATATTGATAATATGGGTCCCTCATTGTACAGATGTATGTTTGTAATTTATAAACGGCTATATAGTAAATATCTATGATCCCCCCCAGCTATTAGCACCATGCAATCACTGTATTAATAATGTCTATCCCGAACAAAATTGGCGCCTCAGCAAATCCCCCATCGCGCTCTCTCTTCCAAAGACGGGGAGGGAGGACTAGGAAAATATAAAAATATATATATCAGAAAAAAAGAGAGAAAAAAAAGGGGGTAAAAGAGAATGGAAAAAGATGTAAACCTCATGACCGCCCCCACCTCCTCCAAAATTTCCACCAACCCTCTTCTCCCTTGAACAAACTCTTCCCATCCCTCATCCGGATCCTCCAAAAATACACCGGAACCCCCGCAATATTAAACCCAAGTACAAGCAGTGTCTGCAACGGCTTCGCAAACACCGCCCGGCTCAACAAAAACAAACTAACACAACAAAAGATAATCGGCGTCGTAATCCACGTCTTATACGGCCGTTCTAAATACGGCTCCCGGATCCGCAACACTATCAGCCCCAGCACGGTTAGGAAATAAAACGTGTACCCGGCCACGCCGTAGAAGGTGATGAGTGTCCCGAACTCGCCGACCGAGATGTAGACGGCTATAAGTGTGAAGTTGAATATCAGAGCGTAGATGGGCGTGTAGCCGATGCCGACGTCATCGCCGAAGAGGCGGATGAGGGTCTTGTGGGGCCAGGAGCGATATCGTAGACGCTGCCCTCCTGCCGTGTGGGCGGCGGCGGAGGAGCCAGCAGCTATGCCGATTTTCCCGAAGATGGAAGGTAGGTAGCCCTCGCGCCCGGCGGCGTACACGAGTCTGCCAGAGGTAAAAGCGGTGGCGTTTAGGGAGCCAAAGCAGTTTGCGGACACGACTAAAGCGAGCACTAGGGCGCCGACGGGGCCGAAGACTTTCCCGCCGAATTGGACAGCGACGGTGTTGGTTGCGTTGATGGTGGAGGGGGGTAGGACCAAGAAGTACGCGATATTCGCAAGCAGGTAGCTAATGATGACGGCAGGCATGGCAGTGTGGATTACTCGGGGGAGATCGCGGCTGGGGTTCTTCAATTCTCCGGTCACGTAATTTGTCTGGTGTGCGGGGTTTTAGTTTATTATATATATTGGGAAAAACTTATTGACGAACGGGGAAAAGGTTTTAAGTTCAAGGGACGGAAAGAAAAAGGAGGACGTACGTTATCCCAGCCATCAAACGCCCACAAACCCGCATATAGAGCTACCGCCCAGCTTGAGATCTCAGTGCTGGTACCCTCGAACCAGCTGGTGGTCCGCCATCTCTGGTCTGGCTCACCCTTATATGACAGTCCCGTGGCAGCAACGACGATCCCAATCACAGTCACCCCAAGCAGGGCCAAAAACTTGAAAAACATGAACATATCCCCGATGCGAGTACCCAGGCGCGTAGATATGCAGTTCAGACCCGTTACAACGATAAGACCAAGGATGGCCACCCCCTTATTAACCCAAGGGTTAACCATCTCAACATCCGCCCCGACAATTGCCCGTACAACATACTCCCCAAAGATGATCGAGGTGATGGCCGCAGCGCCAGGTTTCAGCACAAACACTGCAGACCAGGTAAACAGGAACCCCATCAACTCCCCGAAAATCTTGGCTAGATACACCTGCGCACCGCCATTCAGTGGTATCGCACCCCCTAGTTCCGCATAACTCGCACCACCGGTCCAGGCAAGAACTCCCGCAACAGTCCATATAATCAGCGAGGCGCCGGGCGATCCGGCTTTCGAACTGACCTGCCCGGGTGATGAGAAGATTCCCGATCCAATGACCAATCCGATATTCAACGACAGTCCATTCAGATAGGTCAGAGTCTTGTGTCTTTCCAGCGAGCCGTCGATGACCGCATCGTGGCGGTCCAGTGAGAGAATAGAAGGGGCACCCAGTGGGGCATAGCCGCCCACGGTCTGTGAGAGAGGGAAGAGATTACTGCCAAAATCAAAGGCGGAGGAGACGGAGTAGGAGCGTGTGTGTCTTGTTCGCGTGGTGTCGTAGAGGGTATCGGAGAATGGGTCTTGGTTCTCGAGAGAGGCTTTGCGGGAGGAGGAGATGCCAGAGGGGGAAGAAGAGTGGGAATTGGAATGGGAGCGGGAGCGGGAGCGGGAGCCGTCTTCTTCGTCGCCAGTGTGAGGCCCGGAGGAGGAGGAGGAGGCGAGAGAGGCTAGCTCAAGAGAATCTCTGGAAGGCTCGCCAGCAGGCCGTCTGGATTCTCTGAAGGCGACGGTCATGCTTTGGTGGATCCGGGTGTGGAGGTTGGTTTGTTATATGTTACTATACTGGAGAGTTGAGACAGGAGCCTGGATACAAGCCGCTGGGGAGCTAAGAAGAAGAAGAGCAAGAGACGGGCAACGTCGCCATTGTAAGGGTAGGTAGAGAATGGTTGAAGTTTGTGGTCGTTTGCTTAACGGGTTCTACATTGGATATCAAATCGTGAAGTCGTTGAAGGTGTATTAAGTATATGTTTATTTATATACGTGTTGTAGTTGTTGTTGTAGTTGTTGTGTAGTTGTATATTTAAGACGCCGAAACGGGCAGAAAAAGGAGTTGAAAAGTTGCGAAGGAAACCTATTTACCTGGTGATACCTCACAGCTAGCGTGTTTTTGTATGGAGATCTTCGTACTCGTTAGTACCGCCAGATGTCCCCGTTAGCGGCCAATTATAAGAAGCTTTTGCGGGCAAAAGAAATAAAACATCTTTTGAATACTATTTTACTTCTGTATTTATTTATTTATATATTTAACTTTGGATAAAATAATAAATTAAAAAACAAATATTTATTGCATCATTCATATCAAACAAACTACTTTAGATGTCCCTTTTCCTCCAGCCTGCCACCAAACGCCTCCGCCCTTCCCGCCTCCCATCTCTCGCTCCCCGCTGTCGCCGCCATGCATCTACTCCAGATACCTCCCCTCCAAATCCAACGCAACGAACATGGCTACGAGTTACAATAGTCACAGTCGTTGCCGCTGCCATTGGTGCCTACGTTCGATATGAAAGGGACTCCTCCAATGCCGCAACTTTAAACCCGTACACTTTCACTCAATATGAGCTGGTCTCCAAAACACCCGTCTCCTCAACGAGCAGCATCTTCACACTACGGCCAGTGAAGCCGGGGGATAACGAAAGCGTGTACAAAGAAGCCTGGCAGAGGGGCTTGTGGAGTGTGCAGTTCAAACAGCCACAGCTGCAGATTGGAAGGGATTATACGCCTTTACCTCCGGATCCTCAGGCCAGGGTCGGGGCAAACCTGAGCGAAGAGGAAAATGGGGCTGGGGCTGGGGCTGGGGCAGGTGGCGGAGAGGCGGGTGACGGTTCTTTGCGGTTTTTGATCCGGAAAGATCCCTATGGGGAGGTATCTGGGTATCTACACAACCTAGCGCCGGGTGCGAAACTAGATATACGCGGCCCTCGTTTGGATTATATATTGCCGGCGGATGCGGAGGAAATACTGTTTATTGCGGGTGGGACGGGGATTGCGCCCGCTCTACAGGCTGCATATACCTTGTTCAGAAATAATAATAAGAGACCAAGAATGCATATATTGTGGGCCAATCGACGGAGGGAAGATTGTCTCGGGGGTGTTAGTGACACTCCCGCCTGGTCAACTACTACTACTACTATTAATTCGATGTGGTGGAAGCGGCTTTTCAGCACCGGTAAAGATCCATCTGTCATGGAACACACCCCGCAGGACACCATTGACAAGCAGAGCCTTATGGTCCGATACCTTGAAGAATTAAAGGCTCGCTATCCCGACACGCTGACTGTTGATTACTTTGTGGATGAAGAAGGGGCTCTGATTGGACCGGAGTCCATTTTACATTTTACGAAACCGGAAAACGAAAATGGTGGTACACGGGAGAGGAAGAATAGGAGTCCTGGCGGGAGGAAGTTGATACTTGTATCTGGGCCTGACGGGTTTATAAGTTACCTGGCTGGGCCTAAGATGTGGAGTGGAGGAAAAGAAATCCAAGGCCCTCTCCAGGGCCTTATTCGACAGCTCAACTTGAAGGATTGGTCTGTCTGGAAGCTGTAGGAGAAAAGAGAAAACAAAAGATCCCAACGTCTGTTATAGATTTTCCTTTTCCTTGGACATAATTTTTGTCCTACATCCTGCCTTCTGTTTTTATATATATATCTTGATGTTTCGCATAGCTTGGGAGTCTGGTTGAATCTCTCTCCAAGTACACGGTATTACTTTACCCTTTCTTTTTCGTTTTTGCTCATCCTCCCCAACATTATAGTTTGCGCATTCATGTTGAAACATAATCATCACATCCCCAAAGATAAAAAATTAAAAAAAAAGGGGGGAGGGGATGGAGGTTGAAAGGGATAGGGGCAGGGGGGTATTTTCTTTTCTTTTCACCTTCACTCCCGCCCATTTGCATAATCCTCCAAATAAACCACCAACTTCTCCACATTCTCCACCGGAACGGCATTGTAATTGCTAATCCGTATACCTCCTACGCTTCGGTGGCCCTTCAAGCCCTGGAGAAGCCTCTTCTCCGCCCCAGCCAAGAAGGCCTTCTCCTTCTCCGCATCCCCACCGTAGACACGGAAGCACAGATTCATCCTGCTCCGCACACTCTTGTGCGGCACAATGCCATATACCTGCGGGTATTTATCCAGGACGCCGTAGAGCAACGTAGCTTTGTGGTTTGCAACCTCCTCCTGCCCGCTCACCTTTTTATCTCCGTATGTCTGCACTAACCGGGCAATGACCTCGCCGGCGATCCAGAGGTTGAAGATGGGTAAGGTGTTGTAGAGAGAGTTATTCTTGGCGATGGTGGCGTAGTCGAACATGATGGGGCCCGGCATGCCGCCGATGTCTAGCTTGCGGAGAAGGTCAGGGGACGGCGTTGCTGTTTGAGGTGGGAGGAGGGATTTGCGAATTATGACCAGGGTGATTCCAGCGACGCCGACGTTCTTTTGGGCTCCGGCCTGTTTGATATAAATCAGTAAAAAGAGGTACAAAAGTAAAAAAAATGAAAGTGAAAAAATCAAAGCGATTGCAAGATTCAACAAAAACTTACAAAAATAACCGCAAATTTCCGCACATCAATCTTTCTGCTCAAAAAATTTGAGCTCATATCGGCGACAACCAACCTCTCATCTTCTTCCTCTTCATCCTGCCTTGCCTCCAAACATGCCGGGAACCCTTGAAACTCCACCCCATCCACCGTCTCATTGTCACAATAGTACACAAAAGCCGGCGCTCCGCCCTTCCCGCCCTCCCGCCTCGTCTTCGTAAGCCTCCACTCCTTCTCGTCCGGAATAGTGCCAAAACTGCCCCCATTCCCCTCCCGCGCATCCACCGCAACGTTTACAAAACGCTCTCCACACAACCTCTTCGCCTCCTGCATCGCCTTCAAAGACCACGAGCCGGTAACCAGGTAATCCATCTTCAGCTCCTCCCGCACCATCCTCTTCAACTCCCGCTCCACCACCAGCTCATCGCTTTCACTTCCACTTCCACTTCCACTGCCCAACTCCCTCCCATCTTTCAGAAGCTTCGCCACAACAGCCCGTCGCCGCCGCTCAACCCATACCCCGACCATGTTATATACCACGGCGCTAAACTCCCCACTGCCGCCGCCCTGCATGAAGAGAATCTCATACTCGTCGGCGGGGATATCCAGCAGCGTGATCAGGTTTGTTTTGGCATCGGCGAGGATTTTGTTAGCGGTGGGGGAGCGGTGGGAGATCTCTGCTAGGCCCAGGCCGCAATCGTTGTAGTTTATTAGTGCTGATGCGGCGGATTCGATGACGGGGGTGGGGAGGGGAGCAGGCCCGGCGCCGAAGTAGGAGATGGAAGGGCGGGAGGGCATTGTGTTTTTTCTTTTCTTTTAGTTAGTTTGATTTTACACGCCTATTTTTTTCTTATTTGTGAATTTTCTTTTTCAGTTTCCGATTGAATGGGTGGAAAGTGCCACTCCGTAGAGTAAAAGTTGTCGATGGGCGGAGCGGGCCAGATGTTAAAAAAAAG
>LGUA01000786.1:0-10906 GCA_001660665.1 Emergomyces africanus | reverse complement strand
TATATATATATATAACTCGAAACAGAAGCCGAAACTAAATCGCTCAATATTTCGACCGGCTTGACAAAAACAAACCTAGAAAATAAAAGTAAAAACATCAGAAGAGGAATCAGAAGAGGAAAGACGATCATGTGCAGGAAGGCCTTCTTCGTCCACAGCTGCGGCCACAGAAGCTGGGGTCCCCTCCAGCGCTGCGGGAATAGATATGTCTGTCCTCCCGGACGGACGCTTTATTATTCCATCTGCGTCAACAACCCTTGCAGGTTTTGTCGGCCGCGTCGTCGTGATGTCGCTGCGTCTGCTGCTGCTGCATCTGCCGATTCTGATCGGATCGCGGCGTTGCTGTAGACATTGAGTTTGAGGTTGAGGTTGAAGTTGATGGTAGTGTCTTTGAGGGCCAGGGGTATTTCGGACCCCGTGGAGGGTGCGCCTAGGAAGTTATTGATTGACGGGTATCTGTGAAGGTGTGAATGGAATGGGAAGGAAGAAGGGTATATTGGCGTGGCGTATCTAATGTCGTGAGGATTTGAAGAGATTCGCTCCATTGTTTGTTCCCTCCTATTTCCGTTTCCGTTCCGGTTTGTTGGTCTTCTGCTCTTAAATGAGTTTCATAAGGGAGAGGGTGGGTAAGCAGGATTTTTTCTTTTTCCCTGCTCGATTTGGATGAAAGAGAGGTCAACTGACTAGGATGTTATTGATGATATTTTACTGGCAGGCGTTTACGGATGGGTTGAGATTTACCCAATTTTTTCTTATGACTTGTCTCTCGTTGGCCCCCTTTTTCTTCTTTTTCTCTCCCTCTCTCCCCATTTTTGCTCGGCGATTTGTGATTCAAGATTTCCTTTTGTTGGAAACTTCGCTTTCTTTTATGTTTAGACGTTTTTTATATTTTTGCCCCGTTCATGGTCATGCCTAATGAACATTCCTCAAGTCCCAGCCTCAAACCCCCAGAATAGAATAGAATAGGAGATGTCATTCCTAAATACATTCATGCATCATGTTATACCCTCTTTTCGCCTGTTGCCTTCTCATCTTCCTATCTTCTTGCTTCTTTCTCTTTTCTTCCAAAGTACCACTCCTTAAGGACACGTAAAAATAAGTTAATTGTTTCTGTTTTTTTTTTTTTCTCCCGCTTGGCTTGATCATCTCATCTCCTGCTTCTATTTCGACTCTTTCCGCTTCCTTCCCCTGCCACAAATCAATGCGAGGCCCAACACATCTAGGATATCCGACTTGATATATGAGAATATGAGGGCTTCGGATAGCGTTCAACGAGGTGGCTAATCTATCTTCTTTTGACAACTGGTGATTCATAACCCTGGTCAAAATTCAGGATTGATTTGTGTATAAAAAAACCCTACCACCCACTTTTCGTGACCACTCCTATGGGAGGTGGATACAGATACGTATGCGCAGCTACGGCTCACCAAACTGCTTCCTACTAGTTGTTCATATTTTACTGGGAGGAGAAAGCCATATTGTCAAAGTAGTTAATTAGTGGTAGTTGATAAACTATAGAAAACAAAACGAGGTTATCAATCTTGCCATCCAGACTCAATATCACAATTATCTCAACTCCCGATGATTGGTTATTTGGAGATTTAGCAAACCATTTTTTCACTCGCCTATGCCCGAATATTCTCGTTTAAATTGGGCCAGAAATGCTTCAATTGGGATTCATTTTGAATCTCCAGGTAAGTTTGAACATTTGCAGCTAATAATTCCATACCCAAAGCACACGCACAAGTATATGAAACTTCACTATCAAAAACATTCGTCTGTGTGCCTGCATATCAAACACTATGCTCCGTCTGAGAGGTGGTTATGGGTCCCAGCCCATTCAGAGGGCCTGAACTCAACCCTCATGTAGTTCCAGAGCTTATCGGGCTCGAAACTGGGAGGCTTAGCCCGCAGGCCTGCAGCCGAAAGTGGTAGTAACTCAAACTGCCGATTTGTTTTTATTTATTCATTTATATTTATATTTATACTATTTATATTTCTATATTTATTTAATTCTTTTCCTAGCCAGAGGGAAAGGTAGGGTCGCTGGAGTTGCCTCTTCTACGCCTACAATCTACAGTACAATTGCCAGGAGGCGAAAGCAACTTCAGACCATATACTCCGTACGGAGTAAGTTCATCCCAGCCCCTGTCCTATATCCTCTCTGGAAGCTGACAGGGATTCTCAAAGCCCGATGGAACGCAGGCGCAGGGACCCAGAGTAAGCCGAAACTACTATGTCATGGCATTCGGATAGCAGCCTCCAGGTGGTCCACTTCCTCGAATGCATCTGAATAACGAAAAATTGCACATATATTCTATTAGAAGGCACATTGCCTCTATCATAGTACTATTCTGTGTATATGTACTACTGTACAGAGTACTCCGTATATGACCCAGTGTTCGCCTAGTGCAAGGTTAACATCGAGGACAATTGATTTAAAACACGTTCCTTACCTAGTTTTAACCGAACATTTAGCCAGAAGCAGCAGCCAATTGTGCGTTCGGGTGGCGGTTACTTGTAACTGTGACCAACCGGCTGGGAATTTCGGAAACCCGAAACTCGAATGAGCATAAGCTACTATGAAGTAGCTCCATGGATTACTACTCTCAAGCTTCGAACCCATGATACTACAACAAAGATGGCACCAGGAACTCCTTTTCCTTGCTTCTTCTCCTCGAACATATGTGAACTCTCCGACTAATAAACATTTGAAACTCAGCCAGAGCCAGGGAGTGTGCTCGGCTTCACAGCCCCACCATGGCGCTATTGTTCCCCTCAAACTTCGCCCCTGAATTTTGATCTATCAGTTCCTCCAAAGACAGGGTCAGGGATACAATAATAACTGGCAGTAAGCTGCGATTCTTAACCCTTGAAATCGCTCCTTTGCTGGCTGAGCATCATGATCTTCTCCGGCGCGCTGGCCATCATGTTTACGAGCTTGAACGGAAATTGCAAAAACAAATGAGGGCGAAACCCCGTGAACCCCGTGGGGTGGAGCAATGAGAGCTCTCTAGAGGTTGAGAGAAATGTAGCTAATGGGTATCTGACAATTTCTCTCAAAAACAGCGCGATATTCGAAAACCATTGGTACTGCTTACATGTAGCAGGATACGAGATCATATTTTTTACCCCCCGCATTTGGTCCAAGATCCTGTCGGAACCCAATGACACCAACTTGAGCAGTGTCATCCTATTTTCCAGCCACGACAGAGCAAATACAAGCAATTTTTCAAGACATAAAGGACTTGAGTTTACCATTTCAACGCACAGCATTCCCCTATATGAAAAGCAGCTGATATATGGCTCCCAGACACATAGAAAGGTACACAAACCCTTTTTTATGACTTGTCAATAAGTTACTATATAAACCCTCAAAAGATCCCTGTTGATAGGAAGGTATACGCAAAAATGCTTCAGTAAGAGAAGAGATAACCTTACAAAAGCTGCTCTGAAGGAAATTAAAGGAAATATTCAAGGTTCAATACAATCAGCGTCCCCAGACACTGGCTCTGTCTGTATGATTGATCACCCACAGGTTATTCTCTGAACGCAAACCCAGCCGGAATCCGTCCAATCCATACTCATGATTTACATGAATGAAGTCCAAATATGTTTCCATACCTTACGACCACCATTCGGACCCGGTATGTTGTTTGGCCTTTGTTCATGCACTGACGAACCGAAATACCGGAACCTCTAACATTAAGAACTTGCAGCTTATATTTATGTGTTGTTCGGTTATCCAGGATGCTGGCCGGGGTGCATCCAGCTATTGACATGGAATTACCAACCTGCGTTGTTTCGATAGTCGTTGAGCATCCCACTCGATAAACCACTCAAAACTAGTTGGTTCTTTGAAATCGCCAGACACATTATAAGCCCAGGTCTGCGTCACTGGCAGCAACCCATTGGCCTCACTACTTTTATTCTCCTGTGTACGGAGTACACAATATATGCTACCCGCGCCTCAGAGTTTAGTTGCAGGATACCACCCTGCGTTCCTCTACGGAGTACTCGATTCGGAATCTATAGTTTTGTCAGTGAATGCCTGCTTTGGAATTCAGATTTACGTTTCCAACTGCTATCTAATGATATTACTGAGAAGCGGGTAGAATTCGCCTGCCTGCGTTGAGATGAGTACTAGTAGATCCTCCATAAGACCTTTTTGATTTCAAGTTGTGAGAGGATATTTCCATTCAAGTTCACGTCGTTGTAAGTTAGGTCCTAGCTCGGATTCCTGCTATATTGCCTCAATCTAGTAAATTCAGGGATGCTATAATATATACTTTTTAATTATCAACCCAACTCCTTAGTAGTATTTCACATTTTATACGCAGTAAAGAGGACACGGATTAACTCTCTTCCCCAAGTCTGCAAGAGGCTCTGTGCGGGTGCAGGGGGGGAACGAGCCCCAGCAGCTGGGAGGTACGGACATATATGCCTTGCTGCAGCTGCAGAAAAAAAGCAAAAGCAATACAAGAGAGTGGATATTCCTAAAGCCTGCCTTCCATTCTCTGCCGCCCTTTGAATAACTAACCCCGTACAAACCTTGTCATGAGCCAATGAAGTGTGTAGCGGATACACATTCCTATCATTTTCTCCGATGGGTTTGGCCCAGACCATTTGCATTTCGTCAATCATACTACCGAAACAAGCCACAACAATTCGAAATTCGCGACGTGAGTGCAATCAGAATAGGCAGATGAGCCACAGCACCCGTGTCCCAAACATGTTTTCGTTATTATTATTATTCTGTACAGTCCAGATAGCTACAAAACCTGAGAGGGAGGTAGCCAGTGGCGTAATTACAAGAGAAGCCGCGGGGTACTTCAGACTAGAAACTGACAAAAACCAATTGCGGAGGAGCATCAAGAGCGAGGCTATAAGCGGAGGGGGCGCTGGTCAAGGAGAGAAAAAGCAGATCGCTGGGGGGGGGAAAGTAGAAGGGAGTAGGAGTAAATATCTGGAATAGTACTAATAATGTGCCATGCTAGTCGATGCAAGTAGCAGCCATTGCTTACATTTCGTAATCGTCAGCAGAAACTACTCCGTAAGAATTGTAACAATTAACTGCCCTGAACTTGAAGTTAGGAACCAGGTATTGCTACAAATAAATACGAGTCGCTATCATTTTCTTGGGTGAAAATTGGTTCCGCCTGCAGTCAGCATACCACGAGGGAAATAGACCAGTATTCTGATTACGAACAGATGAATATATGTACAGTACATAAATACAGCACACGAGAGTAAGCCCCAAACGACGAGTGCGATAACCCTGCAGCAGGCGTCCTCGACCTTGATTAGCGTTGCGGGCGCTTGCCGGAGGGGTATCGTCTAAACCAGCCATATCGCGATATCATTCTGCATTCACCGGAGAGCTGAGAGGCGAGAAAATGAAGAAGAACCCTGCCGCCTCCTCAAAACCAGCGTAGTTCATTGCTTAACAGCTTATTCCTACCATATTCGCGTACGTACGCTCAGTGCTGTACAGTACATCCGGAGTACGAGAGTAGTAACTTGCCGCAGTTGATCTACGTAGATGCGAGTGCTTCGGCCGCATCAAACGAGAGAAGAAAAAACAAGCTGGGAAAAGGCACAACGAACATCTGGTTGTTCAGTACTCCGCAGAGTTAATTAGAAAAAGTTCCCTGAAAGAATGAAGTGAGAGGTCAAAAATGAGTTACTCACGGACTTCTGAGCCAGGTCTCTGCTAGTAGCATTTACGACACACGTCTAGGTTCGGTGAACTTGAAAAAGGAATCCATCTCTTACCGTTTCTTTTTCGTTTCAAGTGAAATCCTCATTTGGAAAAGCTCCTTGTTGGGTTTGCTTTCTTTTGCCTCTGAACAAATGGTGGAGTCTCAGAGAATACCTTGGGTGGATAGTGTGAAGTTCTACACTGTACTTCGGAGGCCTGCATGGATGGAGGGGAGGGGTTGTTAAATCTGGAGTAGGCGGTCAGAATAAACTAAAGCCAAATGTTTAAAATTGATTGAAAAGTGGAAAACGAACGCGAAAAGAAGTCGACAGTTCAGGGAAGAGAAGATTGGCTAGCGAAAATTTTGGCTAAATAACGGGTGGAATGGTTTATTACTGTAGAGGACCATATTTGGTCAACTGTAACGAAATCAGCTTGACATTTGTATGTATATAACTAACTACGCAGTACATATCAAGTTTGACCAGGGGAGCCGATCTAGTACTTGAGCTAATTGTGGCTTATCTACTCCGCAAACGCAAAGCTAAAGCTAACGAAGTTGTTTCCCCTCTTTTCCTGTGGTTGTGTACGGAGTACGGAGTACTATATTTTCAGTTTCGTTCTTGACTGCAAGACTGCCACAATTGTCAACCTTCCTGCTGCGTATTTCACAGATCCCGCAATAGGCGGCCTGAAACCTGGAATAGAGCCCGATCGGGAAGCTAGGGTCTTGTCACCCTTTGCAGGGATAGCCGCCGCTGGGCCTGAGCCAGGATATCTCTGGCTGAGCATCCTTGGCTTCGCTGATTGTCGTGGTTTGAATTGACAGAAATAAAATCAAAATTTGATGCAAAAGATTAGAAACGGGGAGTGCCCGAAAGGATCCAAATCACATTTTAATCTCTCGAACAAAATCTTTGCCTTGGGAGTTTAATAGGAGCGATCCCTCCACATTTAATGATCGTGAACGTTTGATCTTGGCGTGAGCTTCGAGGAGAGGTAACATATGGGCGACTTGAGAGATCCCTCGTTTTTGAGTGGTCTTTAAAACCCCTCGTTTTTTTTCAAACAACCATCGCCTCACTCGTACGATACATATAAAGGGGGGAACCAGCGGGGTTAGCCTCCATTAGGGCAAACATTCCATCTCGCAGCCTAGAGAAGAATGAGAAATAACATAGAATACTCGGGCTGAGGAGTTTGCGAATCAATTCAGCTCATATGTGAATTTACAGGCGTTCGTTGAAATATCCCGTTGTACGGAGTACAGAGTACACGCATTGCAGTGCAGTTTGCACGCCATCGATTCGTTTTCTCCGGGTTCAGCGGGTGCAACGATTGGACGCAAGTCCGCAGCCATTTCTTCAAATTGGAATGTTGATTGGTAGACTGTCATTGACTGTTGCAAATCCCCCCTCCTCTTGGTCGGTACTGTAACCGAATTATCAAATACACCACTGCATTAGAGTTAACCACCAAGGCGAGTACAAGCCATCAGCTTCGTTCTGAGACTGGTAGCATTAGGTATGTGTTGAAGTTAAAATGGGCAAGGTCAGGTGTCTTTGAGCAAAGTTGGTTTTTTGTGTGATGGAAATCCACCCGGGGATGTAGATCATCTGTGCCTGTGATTATCCACCCCGCTGCTCTCCGCAGCACCATCAAACCAAACTTAGCGCGAAGAGTCGATAGCGCGAAGAGTCGATAGCTTCAAAATTTGGCCAAAACAGCTGGTGAGATAGGATTTAGCGGAAAGACACTTTCCATCCACCTTTGGGTGTCTCCTGTTTGCTTGGATTGAGGCGATGGCTAGGCAATCAAAAGGACCAAGGCACCGAGAGGTTATGACGGTGAGAAAGACGAAGACCAACCAACCCAAGCTTGGGCCGGCCCGATTCGGGTAACTCAAACAAAATCTACTGCGTAGGTCGCCGAGAACAATGTTCACCTACTGCGTACAATGGTGACATTCAACTGCATTTCCTGTGCAGAGGAAAGGCACTAAGGACCCCTGTTAGGTGTCAAGGATGTTTTAGACTGGTTTGAACTTGCAACACTTCCCACAACCTCATCGATGCAAGGCAGAAGACAATTGTATGTATGTGCAGTACGGAGTATACACAAGGTCGAATGCTACAAGAGGCCGCGAATTGGTGGAACTTCGCCTTCGGGATAGATACCACTAATATCTCAGTTATAGAGTATGCTAAACCATTACTTTGTACTTCGTACCAAGTACACTGATAAGTGAGCCCTGTGGTTTAGCAACGTCTGCACCCACTAGACTTCGTATTCCAGTATGCTCGTGGCTTGGCTGGCGGGTTTCATTCAAAAACTTCGAGCAAGATATCTGTGGGGTAGATCTAGCAATATTTTCTCCACCAAATTTTTAGCTGGAGGCCAGTTCGGCAGGCTTTTGACGCTTCTGCATTGCTATGTTATCAGATATGGTCCTGATAATTTACTGCCGCACCCGTAGGTGTAAGTGGGGAGCTGAGAGCCATAAGGTCGGGATACCCACTTGGCTGACAGGCTTACTACATAGAGCCTGGTGATAAAAGACGCTGTTATCAGTTTGCTAAAAGCCTAAAAAAGACACACAATGCTTCAAGGGGGAATGGAAGGAGGATTCCAGTTTTCCGGCTTTCGCTGCCCCAAGCAAGGAAGCGACGTTGTCCCTACCAGCTGTAATATTGACAAGTTTAACGATGAATACAAAAAGATGATATCAAAGTAGAGGCCATGCCAAAGACTAGGCTGATCAAACATAAAGTGGCTCACAGGACTGGAATATGAAGCAGTCGAAACCGGTACGAGTGACCGAAAAGCGGCTTACCTCTGGATTCACCGTGTGTCTCAATTTACAACTCTATCAATCACTTTATCGATCAACGCTCTTGCCGCATCAGAAGATTTGACTCCCCCACAGGTTGAGGAAATCACACCCAATTGCCAGGAAAAAATGAGATAATAAAACGTTGGAAAGTTCCGAAGCGGGAAGCAGGCCGTTAGGAGGAATTAGCAAAGAGGAGGTTTGTTTTCGTCATCGTCGTTGAGTCGGTGGCTGCCACTTGTTTAGTTTGTCATTGAGTACTAAACTTATCGAATTGGCATTTTTTCATGTATTAGTTTCGGCTTCCTCGTAGCTCGAACCCAAATTTTCGACCCCATAATTTGGGTGTCCGTAAAAGTTGAGCCATCTTACGGACATGGATGTCGTTTCAAGGGCTGAAGTATATTCACGGCTCAGCTCCAGATCCTTACTAGTTTAATGTCCAGAATAATCTGGTCCTGATGACACCAACTTCTAGTGTGAAATTGGTGAAGATCCACAAGCCAAGGGACGGTTTCCGGAGTCTCTTCAATGTTCGGGGCTAAATGTTGGCGTTTGAGATGTCGATAAGAGCAGTTCCGTCCCTTATTACAAGGACATACTTTATTCCTTGGGCTCATTGTATAGCCATATATAGGTACCAACAACGAGTCCACAAAAATAGAGAAATCGGGTCCCTATCCCGAAACGCGAGATCCGAGAACCGTGCCGATTGAGCTTTTATGCAAGCAACTAGAAATAATGGCGCTTGCTGTTGAAGAAAAGGTCCAGAAATTTGCCGTGAATAATAGCCTCGACAGAGGCTGCTCTTCCTCCACTGTGAGTTGGCAAGCCGTATAGTTCACACAACATTTTAACAATCACTGACTCAACAAGTAGCCCAATGAAAAGGCTCCTTGTAGATTGAACATTGGCGTATCGGGAAGGCAAACACCAACTGAGCGCCAGAAATACCAGCTATGGCCCAACTTGAAAAGGCCAGTAATGGCGTCTGGCCGGCGCACACCAGACCTGAGTGACCTGAAGTCGAAACCGTTCAAAGAGGGCGGAACGCTTTATCGGCGTCGTAAAATTAGTGTTCCTGAATTAGGACCTCTGACAACAGTCCAAGAAAAGAACATAGATTCGCGTACGTAAGGTTACTGGTGTCTTAGTCGCAGTTGCTACCGCTAAACTTCCCCTTAGCAACGATACCTGGAAAATTTCCTGCCCATGAACGGTCAAATAGTGCTCCCGGAGCATCCTGGGGCCGAACCACTTGTGAAGGTTCTGCCCTCGAACCTGTTCGAGAGCCACTAAACTCGTCGAGGGAGTCGTTTCGAAAGGTGCTCGGGTCTTTTCCCATGGAAGACGATGGACATAAATCAATAAAAAGGGCCTCATCGGTATTGCTTCCGCATGCACTACCCGCATATTATTTTGTTGCCAACGTGGTTGAAACTTCAAAAGTCAATTTACCTGTGCGAAGTTTAGAATCGAACAACCACCCGGAAAAAGGAGATCCACCTGAAGTGCCACCGAAATCACCCCGACTTGGTCTCCGGATCCCAACTACTCAGCCAATGGAGAGTTATTTTAGTGCCACCTCGAACTCCTGCGCCACCACATTCGCACCTCCAACGAGCAGTACCGCAGCCGATAATTGTTCTGAACAAAGCTTCATATTTCCCTTACACAGCAAGAACGCCGAGGCACAGCCTTCATTTGATTCCAGACTCCCAGCGACCACATATACATCCCCGTTCCCATTGAAAGGCAGAGGAACTTCTAGCCATTCGAAGAACAGAAGTGTTGGGGTTTGCCAACCGTATCAGAACGCGATCACACTACCGCCCCTTCAGCATAAAAAGGGCTCAATGTCGCTAGATAACAATCCAGACTTCCGTCAAGACTCAGTCGCGGAAAAAACACCAACAAGGAACAAGTCGTCGTCAGCAGTGGATGCGATTGAGCCTAAACCGAATAAGGAGTCTCTGGGATATTCATGCCTCATCCTGCCAGCTGGTATCCCGGCACATACTGCCCCGAAGCTGCTTTCACGTGATGAGACCGAAAGATTGAAAATCCAGGCGTGGGAGCAGGCCAAACAATTTGAGGTCCTGAAGCACTCGGAAGTCCGATCGCTTTCTAGGGTAAGTTATTTCTGGATTTATCAATATTTCTATTTTGTCGCCATGCCTTTGTTGTCATGTTACTGAGGTTGTATAAGGAATTGCGCGCTCTCGATAAAAGGTGCGACTACCTCCGCGAAACTTACAAATCTTTGCGATCCGGGCGTCGCAGCTTACACACACGCATGATCTCATACCTCAAGTCGCCCAGGGTTTCCAAATTCTCGAGGGAAGGCATCCTGAAACAGGAAGAAGCGCTCTCAG
>LGUA01000785.1:0-10912 GCA_001660665.1 Emergomyces africanus | reverse complement strand
TAAAAGTTTCATGTTTAACTTTTCAAAAAATACATGAGCATGCTTGGGCCATGAGTAGTAATTTAATACACTACAATATATATATATATCAGTTATTCACCGTCGACTATATATGCATGGAGATTTTCTGCGGGCACAATCCGTTAATTAACATATATTTATTTCACTGCCATCTTGCAAATAAACCCTTGATCCGTATCAAATATCCTCGGACATCCAAAGGCCAACTTTTCAAGTTGACCTACGCGTAACCGCACAAAAGTGAGAGAGGTTTCTGTCCCCCCTTCGCTCTGGACCCGCTCTTCCCTCTGTCAAACCGCAGCCTGTTCCCACCAACCCCGAAAGGCTTGAAATAGCAACAAAACACCGCAAAAATGGTTAAAAGAAACATCGCCATCGCCATCATCCTTATTATTTTCTTCATATTGTTCGGCCTAATCGGCTTCCTAACATACGCTGTTAAGAACCGCATCTCCTTTTTTGGGCGGACGAGAGCGCTCGATGAAGAAGAGGGAGAGTGACCGGGATCGGTCGGTTTGATCGATTAATACGTTTCGTTGGGGGTTAAGCTAAAAAAGAAAATTTATGGATGAAGAAAGAAAAATTCGGAATACATTTTGGGAATTGAAGCGCCAAGGGGAGGATTTTTTTCTTCTTCTTCGTTGTTCACTCTATTTTCCACCGTTTGAATCCCCACGACGTGTAACGCAACCATCGCAAATTTGTTGTTAATGCGTCATTAATGACACCAAAACCGTGTTCGCCCAAATGTCTTCCTCACCGACCCAACGTTGTCGGCTTGGAAATTACGCCAATACACTCCCTCGATATACCACGCCCGTTCAGATTCCCTACCGACATTATAATATACCCCTGCTTATAGTTATGCCCCTTTGCTTTTCCCTCTTCGCCCTGAATCGATGGCTACTTGATGAGAAAAGAAGAACCGAAACAAACGAATTGAACGAAACGACTCAGACGATTAGCTAATATTGCTTTCATGTTTTTTTTTTGTTTCTCGCATGTCTTGCATTTTCGCGCATTACCCAGACCTCTCATACATTTTATATATCCGCAGGGAGGAATTCTGATTTATATAGCTATTACGATGATTGACGGAAAAAGATTTTTTTTTGCATTTTTGCTGCTCTACTATTTTCCCCCACCCGTGTTTTCGAGATGAAGAAAATGAATGACCGTGTAGAAATGGAACTGGGGCTCTAAAGGCGTTTTCATGTTTATTTATTTATTTTTCATCGGCGTTTTGGTTTTCTATATTTAACCCCTTTTTGGCAATAATTTTTAGAATATTTTAGAAAATCATTTATTAATATTATTGTTTTGCAAACAAGAGATATAGTATCCACCGACAACAGGCAGGATCTTTCATGAATGATATATTTTTTAAAACATATTATCTGACTATTATGGTGAGATTTTTTATTCTTTCCTGAGCGTGATTTATCTCTCCTCGTTTTTTTATTTATACGTCCCAAAAAGTCCAAACGGCGTGGCATGTAGCATTGTTGAATTTCTTCGCTCACTTATCTGGACTATTTTTTTCCCCGCCTTATTCCATCGCAATTGCGGCTGACCTCGTAGCCTTATGTACTACAACTATATATTCACGTACTGTACATCACAAATTGCCAAATATCATCCAAGAATTAATTCGTCTCGTAATCAAAGCGACCAAATCAGGGACAACCCCGTAATCCCCATCGCCATGAACTTGGTCTCACAAAAGCTACACCCGACATTTCCGCGTCTTTGACAAATCTACGGAGTAGACTTTGAGGAAAATGGTTGGTTATTGAGAAAAGACTAGACTGTGTGGTTCTATTTCTATTCATTTTCAAGCTGACGAGATCGGAAGAGGAGTAGATTCGGGGAATGAATGCGGGCAAAGCAAACTCGGTGTGTATTTTGCATGCCGCTGAAATATCGACATCGTGCTGTAGTATCGATTGGAAGAAAAATGCAACGAAGCTATCTTATATAAATAAGGTCGACAAAAAGTCGGAGTTTTCATTTTCTCATGTCCTAATAAAACATTTGTACAGTACAAGCACAAATCAAACAATTTTCGTACCGTACATGTAGTAAAGGAGGAAAATGATGAAGGAAGAAAGGGTAAACGTACACATACACAATATACAATAATATAAACAAGAGGAGGATACAATGCATTGAAGAGGACCAGCGGACGAGAAAACGAAGGAATCTGGTGTGTCATTTGACATGCTCAGCCCTACTGTGGATTAAGCTCTTTCTCGATCAAAGAACCCATGAAGCAATGAAGAGGCTATAAAAGAGGAGAATGTGCTGAGATTGATACATATTAAAAGGTATGTGATGAATCCAACCAAATGTATGTACCCCATATGTGGATGTGGTTTTAAAAAAAAGACAAGAACTGTCAAATGAATAATGTGTTGATACATGACAACAAAATGTTCACTTGGAGTCACTTCCGTTTTTAATGCATAAAAAAATTAATTTCAGATTAAGTAAGCCAAGGGAAGCAAGTAAGTTAAAAAGCCAAACAGAGATAGTATAGATTTCAAGGCAAAGGAAGAAAATATATTATGAGAACGGTTAAAATATGTATATATTTCGAATGTTAATCTTGAGATGAGGCAACTATCCTCTTAGGGTGGCTGATTTCCCTGCTGCTGCTGCTGGTGTTCCCGTTGTTGCTGCGAGCAAACCCCCATCAACATCTCTAGCCCATTGCTATGTCCGTTGCGGGAATTTCCGAGATTGTGATTATTATGATTATGATTATGATGATGATGATTATGGTTGTTGTTGTTTGCCGCCTCGTTAGTGCTGTTACTATTGTTGTTGATATATGAGAATTTCTGTTCACCTGAGCCGGAGCCGGAGCCGGAGCCGGAGCCGGAGCCGCCGCCGCTGCATATTCGAGATATCGGGTTCGTGGTAGGAGTGTCGACAGACTCGTTTTGGGTATTACGAGGGACATGGTAGGATTGTTGATAGGATTTGTCATTGTTCGGTCCAATCGGGCTGGGTTTGGAGTTTTGGGCGGGAGATGTTGTGCCTGCTCCTGTTGAAGGGGTTGTTGGGTTTGTGGAGCCCGATGAATGGGCTTGCTGTGAGACATATTCCGTTGAGGATGATGGTGGTGGTGGCAAGGTGCGGTTGGCAGCGTGTGGCTTTTCGTCTATTTGTTGGGAGGAGGGCTGGGATCGGCTGTTGTGACTTGTACGTTGTCGTTTAGGTGGCCGGAAAGGCTCGTCAGTCCGGTTTGGGTCGCGGGTTTGGTAGGGAGTCGGCGGCTGCGTACTGCTTGGGGCAAATCCTTGGTTGGCAGAAGGGTCAGGAGTGGCTGGTACATTGTGTGGTGGGGAGATATGTTTGGTATCATAGTGGTGGTGTTGGGAGTAGTGAACGATTCCACTGTTAGAGCCCCTTCTGTTTTGATCGAAGTTGGTGTTGGTGCTATTATTATTGTGAGGGGAACTATTTGAATCAGGGAATATGCTTGAGACCCCGCCAGAGCCAGCCCTGCCCATGCTCTTATCGTGCATGACTACCCGTTTCCATTTCGCGACTACATTGTCATAGTCCCATCGTGAAGAATCGATGCTGTTCACTTTGCTGTCATGAGCCAGCTCCCTTGACACTGTTCGTGGAATGGGTAGCATATCTGGAGGAAATATGGCAAATTCTCGGGGCCACTGGCAATTCTCCAGTCTTTCAATTTGAGCTTGTAGCTGATTCACCTCCTGTTGTGTCCGCGCCAGCTGTTTCTCAACTTCCTCACGCTTCTCCTTCTCTCGCACGAACGCACGCGTAATCTCCATTTGCCAGATATCAGCTCGAGCACCGGTGGGCAAGGATATCCAATGGGTGAACGAGAGTTCGAGGTGTCGGATGGCCATCTCTTCATGCTGCTGGACACATCTCTTGATCATTTCCGGGTCCAGTGTTGCGGTGCTATTTGTGTTGGCAGCCCGGGTGCCTGGTATGCAGATGAAGCTGCCGCTGCCAACCGGTCTGACTTCCATTGCTGTATCTTCACTAGCATAGCCTTCTTTACCAGGTCCTGTCTGTCCACACCGGGAGGCTCGAGAGGGAAGGACGTCGGGATTGGGAATGGGTGGGTCGAAAACAGGCTGGGCGGAGGGGGCAGCATTTGGAGACAAAGGGCCGGAAAAGTCTGACGTTGAAGATCGAAGTCAAAGGGATTGATTGGTGGCTCGGTCCTGACACTTTAAACGTATGTAACAAAATTATGCATGCACATTGTAAGCTATACCGTACATATGCACCAGCCAGAGCAAAATATGAAAGGAAAAGGTGGGAGCAATGCGACAAAGGTTGGAAGACGTTAAAACTTACACAGCGGCTTTCACATTGTCCAATACCTCCCGCAGCGCCAGCTCCAAAGCTTTCGTCATCTCTGGGCCAGTCTTATCTGAAGATCGTGCGGCATAGTCAACACCGACAGTAGGTATCCGCAGCTGCGACACCTGTGTGGTATTCGGTATATCATTGATTACACCCGTGGAGTGCCAGGTGGGTTGATTAAGCAGCACTTGAAATCCAGTCTTGCCTGACTTCCCATTCAGTCGTGAGCCATGTTCAGTCTTGGATTCATTGTCAGATGCCTTGGGTGTCGTGGTCGCCGGAGAAGCGACATCGGGGCTCTCCCGCTTCGCACTCGAGTTGCGCGCCGTTCGTCGCGTGATGCCGCTGCGCAAACGCCGTATTTCCTCGACATCATGTACGCCATCCGGCTTCTTTTTAAACAGGTACTGGTCAAGATGGCGCCCGAGGGAGGAGGAGGTGAACGGTTGGTGGCAGTACTGGCATTGCTTGTCCTTGACGGCGGGGGGTTTTGAACCAGCTTGGCTTTGGCCCTCTTCGCCGGCGTTGGACCCTTCGGGTGTATCTGTTGGAGCGGAACATGTTCATTCATAGTTGGTGGCGCGACGGTTCGTTCCGCAATGTTATGTACCACGGACCAGGTTGAGTGCCCAGGCGTCTTAAGGGTAGTCAAGTTCTTCTTTTTTGGGCGGATGAATAACCGGAGGGTTCAGTAGCAAAACGCGGGAAAACGACCGAGGAGAGCAACACCGGCTAGCCAAAGGAGAGCGAGGTCAGGTAAATAATAGCAAGGAACAGTATGGAGGTTGGTTCACAGAGTATAGCCTCGCGTGCAGCACTCCTCTCTCTGTAGCTGTGGGGGAGGATGGTCTACGAGAATTGAAGTCGAGATAGATAGCCCTGTCCTCATTGGTACGTGTGGTACGTGCTGCACAGTGGAGCTTTGCTAGCAGGCCAAGGTAAACTGTATGTACTCCGCATGTACCTAAGCCTTGTCGTTCCTAGGGGCTGTGCTTGGATATTTAGGAAGCGCGGTGGAGAGTACGGAGTATTTTCCTTTCGTGTTTATTAAATTTTAGGATATTGCTCTGATCGATTACCGCCCAAGTTTTTCCGGGCTGAGAGTAAATAGTATTAAATACTGGCCCAATCGGTTTAGCATCCCCCACCGATATTACTGCGTATAAATGCTACCACCGATTTCACACCAAAGATTTCGGGCCCTGGTTCCCGGGTTGCACTATACTTTTGTTTACTTTTTTGAACGACAATTATATTTTAGCACTCTTCTTCCGGAGAATACGATTTTTTGGCCAAAAACAATACAAAAGGAACCCTTTGCGACATTTTTAATTTGCATTTTATCTTTGTCGTTTTCTTTCTTCGTGGCATGCACGGCGATAAGAACCTCGCATCTCATGCTTCTTGTCCTTTCTGCCCTTGCCCTTTTTTTCCTTCCGGCTCAGCACGTCCAGCGAGCGGGAGGGCCTCTGGTGCAGCAGCAGCGGAGTCTACCTAGGTATTGCTCTACGGAGTAAAAAGGATGGGACATAATCATGACTGATGATTTATTTTACAGAGGATACCCCTATATTTCGACATAAGAGCAAGGAAACAAAGGGCAACTCGCATAAAACTGCACTGCGCAATTGTTGAAGAATGGCAGAATAAAAATATGTCTGTCTTGTCTTGAGTCCGAATCTACGCGGTTTTGATCGCTTCTCCAATATATTCCGCCAGCGCAATCAATTTCTCTTCCTGGAATCTCCTCCCAACAAGCTGAAGACCGACATGAGCACCATCATAAATGTCGGCATTATCTGTTGCAGAATACAAAATTAAACCACCGCGAACAAGGTAGGTGAAAAAAGAACAAAAAAAAAAGAAAAAAAGGTGTAGTTCGAATTGGATTGGTATTAGAATAAAGGCTTCGGAGTGTAATAGGAGGTATCGAGGAGTGGCAGCAACACACCCTCCCACGTGCAAAAAAGGTACTATCCATATTGTAACAGAGCCCTGCAAGTTGGATGTTCAACATGGGACGAGCTGTTCTGTATATGTCATTCAAGTAGACCTTCAGCGATGTCAGAGGGGGGCTCGCGGGCATTGAGATGTCCATCATCATCGTCATCATCATCATCATGGACATGTCTCAACTCATTCATTAGTGGTTCTGTTTCCAGATCATCGGTCGTAAGCCGCTGTCCCTGACGGGAATGGGAAGGGGATTCACTGGTAGCACCGAGGTTCTGTCGGTGGTATGTGGGGTCATCATTCATTTGCTCAAGCTCGTCGTAGTCCGGTAATGGAATGGTGGGTGAGCGAGGGCAATTGTCCACCGCGTTACCGCTGGAATTGTCAGGCATGACATACCGCGGGGGGCTGGCAGGTACATCGTCGTATACGGGTGGCATCTCCTCATCCCAACTGATCCCGAGTCCACCACGTTCCGTAACATGGAGCTGGAAAACCATGCGCAGAACTCGCGCTGCGCCAGTTGGTGTGAGAAGTTTAATATTGTTGTTTGGGCAGTATTCCTCCGCGACGATTTGCTCCACAATAAGATCGTGCTTGACCTCCAATCCTCCCTCGGGGGTAGGGGCAATGTCACACAGCGGGTTCGCGCCTGGTCTTATGTTGGCTTCGAACTCGGCCCGGATCTCTCCACCAATGGTGTCGAAATCACTCTTCCAGCCAGTTCTCTGCTCGCCGTTACCGATTATGCGTGTCGTATTGTGCAAAATTCCTTTCCCCTCAGCCATTCTGTGGGCGTGTTTTGAGCAAGCAGGGGATATGATCGTTTGATGCTCCTCGATCCGCCACATCGTCTTTCGTAGGCACCATCTAACGTGTCCCTCGTCCTTGTTCTCCACAACGCCACGAAGGTTGAGCTTAACGGGAAAGTTCCCAATTGGGTGAACGACAGACGGTAAGATAGCCTGGCCAACAAGGTTGGTTGGGGGGAAAATGCGCATCGAAGACCTGTCAGGCCCCGGCATGACCGCTCGTTTTATTTTCACTGGCCTGTTGAGACGAAGTTCCTGGCCCGTTGTAGTTACAGCGATGGCGGACAGGGTATAAGAAACTGAACCCAGGGACCCTTGGGTTGTTGCCTGCAAGTTGCCAGGGAACAAGTAGCTAAATGGATAATCATGGGCGCCGTGTTTAAGGTGGGCAGGTTCTGTCAAAAATTCCCAACTGGTCAATTCTTCGGTTTGCGATTTGCAAGCTGAACAATCTTTCGATACAGGTTTTTTCGTAGTGACAACGCGGGTCAAGCGCATCCGTAATGCCCCAAGGGTGATTTGGCCTGGTGTATCCGATACTGAAAGCAACAGGCGCCCTGACATCAAAGCGCCTGTAGATCGACTTGGGGTACCGTATAGCACCAATGGTGGGGATTCAAAGGCGATATCCAAGCTGGCACCAGCAAAGCTGCGACGTGAAGCCTTATCTCCGGAACGCAAATGGATTAAACTCCGCCGCTGCTTCTCCTTACGTTCCCCATTGCGATGGGGGCGGATCAATTGGTCCACCGAAAAAGAAAGTCGACGCTCAGAGATGTCTGCTTCGGGGGACTGTGGTCTCGAACGGTTGATTATAGAGGCTGTGCTCCCTCGGGAAGAGAATGATGAGGCGGATCTAGATCTGATAGTATAGTGATCACTCTGGTCAGGTGCAAGTGGGGAGGGTGGTTGGAACCCGGTTGACGCCCGCACGAAGCTGGTGATGAGGCTTCCTGGCATGGTGACGGTTGGATACTGTCGCTGCGGGCAGTGACTGCCTAAGAGAGAGAGAGAGATAGAGAGAGAGATTCTCACAGAGACGAAGGTAGACGAGAGTGAAAGTGCGAGCGAGTAGCACAAAATAGTAGATAGCTTCCCAAAGTCTGTGGTAGTAATTTTCTGGGTTTCTTTTTTTGATATTTCCTTCTGTTCTTTAAGTCCTAGCTTTTGATATAATTTCTTATTCAATTCCCATCATTATTTAGAAGCTTGGTTCATATATTTCTTCCAACCAGAAGCAGCAGCAGGGCTTCGTTTCGATACTGCCACTTCAACACTAAGTAGTTACTGCCTGCCGAGTGTCGGTTAACAATATCCCGATTGTTGCAGCAACGATAGCTCAGAGGAATGCTATGAAATGGATAACAAAAAAAAAACAGAAAAGAAAAATAAAATATATAATAAATAAAACCCAAAAAACCAAAAGATCAATTGAGAAGCAGAAAAAGTGTTTTATTAAATCCCCCCATTAATTATAAAAAAAGAAGAAAAAAAAAAAAAGAGGCGGAAAAAAAAAATTATATTTTTTTAAAGTTTTATGGATCCCGAGGACTGGGTCCCGCTGTCGATGGAGCTTGCTTGCTTGGTAACGGTTGCCGTAAAATAATAACCGAGTGGCAACGAGAAAAGGCTGGTTCTTAGACTTCTAGACTCTGCTGTTGAATAACAGGAAGAAGCTAGCTAGCGAAGCCCTTGCTGTCAGATTATCAACTGTTCAGTTGATGGATGACAGCCTCCTGTATATCAGATTCAATTTAACAAGCCTGCAGACAGGCTTCTCAGGTCCAGTCCAGCCAACTTCGATTTATGTTATGTATGTACGGACGGAGGAGGGCACGGTATTATGTATGTATATACGGAGTACAGTACATAGTACATATACGAATGGAGATAGTCAACCCGTTCCCAAGAATCCCAGTCTCCGCGGGCCGTGGGTGAGCTCGTGTCAGCAATTCTATCCTCATCCATATTAATAATACACAGGTATATATTGTATCATCCCGTAGCGTTAGCAGCCACCCAAAAACGAGGGAGTCGGGAGGGGAGAAGGTTTCCATCCATTATTGATTTCAACTTGAACCTGGTGACCACCTAGCCCCCGCCCCCCGGAGTCGCTCGCTGTTTGAAAGGACCTCCGCATCATCATCATCATCTGCTTTTGCACCAATAAAGTAAAGTAGTGGCTCAGGCCTCCAGACGGAAACAAATTTGGCGGGAAAAAGTTGGCCTTGTCGAATTACTGGTTGACGCTAAGGAAGCTTTTTTTCCCTTTTCAAGTCAAACAACGGCCATGCTTTGCTTTTGCTCTCGATCGCCGTGACGTGTGGGCCGATCAGAATTTGGTGCTAGCAAGCGGGCCTAAATACCAGAATGGAATAGCGCGCAATATGACTCAAGTTTTTGTTGCTTTTTGTATGGTGAGATTAGTACGGAGTAAATAGTATTTTGTTGGTTGTCCCGCTGTCTTTCAACCAACGGGGCTGTTAGTCGTTAGTCGTTAAACTGCTGTGGCTTAAGCTTCGGTGACGATGAGTGGCAATCTTTTGGCAAAACTTTTTTACCAAGGCGCGCACCAGTTGAAAATTTATTTACAGCTAAAAATAAAGCTAGTATGACATATTTCAACAAAGTTCAAACCAAGGATCGAGGCATTCCAGGGGAAAGCATTTAATGTTTGCTTTTGGGTGACAACATTAACGTCAATGAATAAGGTTTGTTTTAAAAAGGTAAGTTAACTTGTACCTATTTTAAGTGCTCTGTACCATACCCTACAACTCGATGAACAAGATCCTCAAAAGCTAATTGGTGAATGGGCAACGGAGGAGGAGGAGTAGTAGTAGTAATATCCATTTCAATGAAAAATTTTGCCAAATAAAAATCGACTTTGAGCGTCATGAGGTACTGAGAGCATGTATATGTACTGTACATACATACATACATACATACATACATACATACATACATACAATGACGGACAACAACAATGAGCAACGAAACTTGTTTATCTCCGTCATCCCAACCCCGTGCCAGGGCACCCCCACGCAGCCAGCAAACCCCTCAACAAACGGTGCGCTAAGACCACACTTAAACCCGCCTGATCGACACTTTAGCTTAGCTGAGGAGAGGTGGGAGAGGAGGGGGAGGGGAGGGGGTTGGAACGTGGGTCAATTCTTCGCGTTTTGTGACACACGTCTTGTCTGGTCTGGTCTCTTCCAGCTTGTCCTTGCCTCCCAAAGTTTGTTAGGTACTAAAACTAACACGTTGAGAGGAATTTTGAGCCAGGCAAAGGCAAGCCAGCCCTGGAGATATTATTCTCATCTCGGTTACAATAGTACTACTAGTACTCCGTATGGAGTTTGAGAATTACCAGCGTTGAGGATTGAGGATTGAGCAATCTATGTGTCCGGGCTTGTTGCTTTGCTGTTGCTGTCTCGGGGGGGGGTGAAAAAGAAAGAAAATATACGCTGCGTAGTTTGATTCTGCGCAGTACGAATTTTTAAATTGCTCCTTCAAATGACCGAAAACCACCAAGGCAACCAACCATGAGCATATAATCCCATCCCTAACAGGTAAAGGTGGGTTGAATACGAAAACTACGGGCTTTGATTTCTGCTTTGGGCCCAGAGGCGCGGAATAGACTGCTTACCCCTACATACTGCGTGGTACGCCATACTCCATACTATGGAGACGGGAATACCCACTGAGCCAAAAGCGCCAGAGTTGTGGGTGCGTTTGAGTGCTGGAACAAGGTAAACCGTTGTTTTTTTTTG
>LGUA01000784.1:0-10920 GCA_001660665.1 Emergomyces africanus | reverse complement strand
GTGGGCAAGGCAATGAAGGCCCCAGGGTTGGGGGTGGGGCATAAAAATAGCTTGAGGCCAGTGGCTGCTCTAAATATTTAAGTGGCCGCCTACAAGGAATTCTCCCCAACTGGTGGGTTCAAGGTACAGCCACAGCGAATCAGCCAGGGAGGGAACTGATTGAACTACAGTACTCCGTACGGATCACAGAGCGGGCGATTTTTTTGGGGGGTTCCCAATAAATACGAAAACCAGTTGGATCGAACGATAATCTATCGCAAAAAGCAATTTTGGTGCGCACAGCCTCTTTGTAACCACTCGTGGGCAGCGGCCTATTTACACAGTACTCAGCTCCGAGTACAATACTGGCAATGATGTGCCGTTGATGTCGTGGATAGAGTTGACGGAACGGTACCCTTTCCTGGTTCCCCGATGTCTGCGTAAAGTCTCACATCGGAAACTTATTCATCTAATTGCATCTGGATCTCGACTGGGCAAGATTATCGATTTGAAGTGTGACAGGTATTTAGGCTGAGTGGTAAATTTCAGGAGACAGGCAATTTTATGTATGCTTTTTTGTAAATTCACTTATTCTCAACTACATCTCCTTGTTGTGTTTCTATAAATATTTATGGTTACGCATTGAAGGAGCTGACTATTTAAAGGCAGGACCTTGGAAATGAGGAAATGAGCATAAAGTTGAAGAGCTGATTAACAGAATCCGGTGCGTGGTAGGCGAATATGTGCCCTGGTACTCCGTACGCAGTATACTGCGTAGAGTAACTATATCGATGCAGCTTATTTATTAGCTATTAATGGACATATCCGTCCTTGAATCCTTGAATCTTCAGCGCAAGCCAAGAGAATCGTGCCATCTGCATCCCGGAGCCGCCCCCCCTGCATGAACAAGCTAAGTGTACTCCGAAGTGGCTCTAGAATGAATTCACGTTAAAAAAACAGCAGAATTGCTCGGAAAATTTCGTGTATCTACAAATGTATGTTAAATGCAAGCCAAAGTTATCTTACCCTTAATTTAGCTGTGCAATATTGAGTATAAAATTGACACGCTCTACCTTGCCTTCTTTCAAGCCTGATCATCCACACTCATTTGTTTCTCAGCTGAGGGAATTTGAACAACCATCTTTAAATGTTTCCAGCCCTGCCTGGAAGGGCCCGCCTGGTATGTGAAATATTTGTGAAACACACCGTCCTCAGGGGTGGTGGAGTTGGTTGGAAGCATCCAACAAGTTGTCAGGAGAAAGAAAAGGCAATTGGGGGGGTCGGACTAACAACATCTACGCGGAAAAATATTGTGAAAGGCGTAAGTCAACGCGGAAAAAGGATGGATGTGCAAGAAGAAGTCTGGAGAAAGAGGTACAGAATACGACTGATCTTAACCCTGCAGCCTGTTTGGTCTCTTGTGACGTTGAAATCACTACTTTTCGAGTAATTGTATGACCTCATCAAATCGATTTGAATGAGCCACCACGGCTATACGTGTTCTCCGGGTGATAGATATCCATCAAGGCCCCAGGTTTTCGCAAAAAGGTAGCCCTGCCCCAACGACATACAAAGCCCAATCAAAATTCCGTAAGTATTATACAGGCTGACTCTTTTAAACCCTGTTCAATGAATTCTGCCACATGGCTCTCTGCCTGGTCGCCCGTTGCGGGTCCGCACCATACAGACAGGTAGGTAGGTGAGGGCTTCTTTCACATGCCTCTTTAAGGCATCCCATAGAATATATACAACTTTTTACATCTCGCACAATCACCTGCCCTTGAAGCAAGGCTTCCTCTTCTCCGCAAAGGCTTTCAGCGCCTCGAACCTGTCCTCCGTCTCCACGACGCCTAGATAAGCCTGGTTTTCTGCTTCAGCTCCCTTTTCAAACCCACGAACCGCTTTCATGGCCTGCTTCAGCGCGATGGGGCCACCTTCACAAATGTCTAGCGCAAGTTTGATACTCTCCTGGAGAACCTTTTCCCTTGCCGCACCTGGTTGGGCAGCTTCTTCATTGCTGACCTCCACGAGTCGATTACACAGTCCAAGAAAGTAAGCCTCTGCCGCACTAACTCTGCGACCGGTGAGAATCATGTCAAGTGCCCGGTTTTCCCCAATGAGTCGGGGTAGCCGGTACGTTCCTCCAGCCCCGGGGATAATGGCGAGTCGGGTTTCAGGCAGACCTACGACGCTGCTCGAGCCGAACACACGAAGGTTGGTGGACAAGGCGAGCTCGAGACCGCCCCCTAACGCCATTGATGAGATGGCTGAAATTGTGGGGATTGGGAGGGCAGCAAGGCTCGTGAATGTTTGTCGGAGCTGGGCGAGGAATGCTTCGGTCCTATCATATGGGTAACCATTTTTAGCAAGACACTCTCAGATTCCCAAACTCGTAGCGAAAGAAAGATAGCGGCAGAGAAGCACAGCTATGGGTAATGAAAACCAAGTTCCCACGAAAGAGAACTGAAAGCACGATCCTGGAGTGTAACAATGGTAAAAATAAAAAGAAAATTAATATAATTTACTCTTCTCTTGTAAACTTGGCCCGCTCCTTTAAGTCCGCGCCAGCACAGAACGCAGCATCCACATTGCTGGCAAGAACCAAAGCACGCGTAGGCCCGTCCCCCTTTTCGGCATCAATAGAATTGACATGCTTGGTCAAGCTGTCCAGCAGCTGTCGTGAAATAGCATTCCGGGCTTCGGGTCTGTTCAGCAGAAGCACCTTGATATGCCCAGCTCCTGGTGCGGGAACCTGTTGGACATCGATTACTGAACCACGGGCGCTGCTAGCAGCAGTAGTGCTGTTGTAGCGCAGCTGGACAACGGCGAATCGTTGGAGCGCGAATGGAGAGGGAACGAGGCGACGAGACATATTAGAGGATGAGAATTGGAGAGAGGACGAAACAGCAGAGATATATGCGGAGTATTGACCGGCGCCTATGTTTTCTTTTGTTTGTGAGGAGTAGAACTCAAAAACACTCCGCGGTTAGGGTAGCATCGGCGATTCGGGTCGGTGGTCTCGGGATTATTGATGATTTAGCACGTAAACGTCGTTTGGGTTAACCTCTTGGCATCGAAACATGCAACACCTTTTCTGCCGTCTACGCAGTAGTATCTTACAGTTGATTTTTGTACGGAGTATGCGAATACTGATTGCGTTTAATAGATTGCAGCGTATTAATGCAGGATATAGTTCCAAAAAGTCTTGGAAACCCATGGACACTTCAATGTTATTTATGCTCAGAGCATATGTTCAAATTTTATCTTACAGTACAAAGAATGGGTATATATCTATATATGCATATACATGTAGAAATATTAGTTGCAGTCATCTTAGCAGTCCGTTTAGGACAGCTTTATACTCCTTAATTTCCCCATCTGTCGGCCAAGGTGCCAGGAACTCAGTGTTCTCAATGACGTCGTGTGCTTCTTGGATAATTGGATCCGCAAAGGCCCTTGCTACTTGGCTAAATCCTGATATATCTGGATTGTCTGGACTATCTCGGCCGCAGTTGGAACTGAGGGGCTTTGAAGGAAGAGATGGGTAGGAAGCGCCACGCTCAGGCACACCAGACGTCCGCTCCCAACCGCCCTCCAAGAAAACTCTTGCGGCCACCACGGTACGACGCAAGAGTCTCTTCCCGCCCATGCGCTCATCACAAGTGAGTTTCAGGCCAACCTCATGTTTGCTCATCAACCGGAGAAGCGCTAGCAAACCATCACGATCATTGGCTAGACCAAGAACTCGAGCGTAGGCGTGTAGCAGAGACGGTGCAGTAGACTCAAATATCTCAGGTAGCAGAGGAGGAATATTAGTTTTGTCATTTTCATCGGGCAGCCCCAGCGATGCCAGAATATTTTCCCCGCCTGTCAGTTCTACTAAACGAAACTGACGCTTAAGAAAACCTACGCTTTGCTGGACCATTTCATGAATTGTTGAGTAAGACATCGAGTCTGGCTGGTTGATATCTTTCTGACGAGTGACATTTTCAACGATTCTTAGGCCGTGCTCAGCACCTTCCATATTTTTCCTAGCCGCCAGAATGACCCTTGAGAGAGCAGAACAAATGATTTCTAACCCTTGGTTTTCAAGGGGAATGTTTGCATCCTGCATCCATTTTAAGACACGGCAGATTTCCCACCACGATATAATACGCTGCATGGAGATAGAAATTTTATGGTTACCCAAATTAACCCTGTCCGACGCCAACCCCGATAGGAAATGGCTCCATGCCGGAAAGTATCGCGGCATTCCTGACTTCATCAGTTGGGCAGCATGGGCGAGTGTTCTGGGTCGATGAAACTGATCTACTTCGTGTGGCTGTTTGGAAGCTGCAGCAGAGAGTCTGCCTCCCCTATCGGCAAAAAACAGGACGGGGAATAAATGCCGCATTTGTGTATTCGAATCGTCGGTGGATGGTTCATTCAATACAGGAAACCTACAAAGAAGACGTATGAACGCGGCAAAGATGTCGTCCGGTATATTAGCGAGGACTTTCTCGTTCTCTAATTCGCCACGAAAGAGGCCAGAAACTAACGCAGACTTCTGCTCGTCTGGTAAGTTGCTAATGAGAAGGTATTCTATACCAGCTTCGAGAGATTTTGAATGAGTGAGAAGAAGGATAAGTAATTTTCCTGACGGTCTAATGTTCTGCGAAATCATTTTCTGAAGCAAGTCATCCAATGTTGGGGGCTCAGAGTGGACATAGATGATATCCTGCGGTGAAGAAGGTTCAGGAAAGACCTCCTTTCCGTCACCTGGTAGGACTTCCGTCGAGACTTGTGAATGGGAACTCTGGGAACGATCATGAAAGGTAATTTTTTCGGCCATTGCAAAATATATAGCCTTATGGGGTGGGGACCCACTGTCCTCATAGGACAGAAAACAGGCCCACGCCTCCTTTAACGTCCTTGTAGCACGTATCCGAGCAGACCAGAGATCGAAGTATTTTTCATTGTCTCCGGGTTTAACCATACCAATCCTGGTTCTCGGGGAGGGCTGCGTGGGAATTTGTCCTGATGATGGTGAAAGTCGAAAGCTGTCGGGCTTCGGAAGAAAGGTTCTTGTCTGAATTGTTGGAGTCTTATCTGTATCCCATCCAGCGTAAATGGCTGCAGTCTGTTCCCATGCCGTCATACCGTATCCGACGGCCCTCATATGGGAAATAGATTTCAGCGCCCTACTCTCACTGCCCTCGTTTCCCCTTTCGAAATCAATGCCAAGCTTTTCCTCTTTCCAAGGCGGCCAGGACTTGGCTTTAAAATTCGCCCACTGCCGCTCCAGAGCAGTCTTCTTCTGAGCCAGCTGTACGTTAGTAATAGCCTGGTAACCTTCCCTGGTGACAGGGAGAGGAGGGCTAAATTGCGACATTTCTCTCAACAACTGAAACTGAGCGCGTTGCTGAAATACGGCTGAACGGTAGGGGTCAACCCGACTTGGGGTTGCCAAAAGCGAAAGGAGTTTGTTATAATAAACTGCCAGGACCCTAATTTTCTTTTCGCAGGCCTCGCTCGTTTTCTTTTCGGCAGACGCAGTTCCCAGGGCCTGGGTGATCAATGCAGCTATGGAAGGAAAGGCTTGAGGCCACACTTGTCCAGCAATCCGTATAAGACGCACAGCAAGGATCATAATAGTGTTGTCATCTCCAGATCTGTTCCAAGCGCTCTTTTTAGGGGAAGAAGATTTTCCGGCAGTTTGGTCGCCAGATGGACTGCCAATTAAAATATCCCAAGCTTGGAACAACAGGATCTTGAAGGCGCTGGCACAAATGTTCTCTCGGCGTAGAGTGAAAAGTAACACAAAAAATGGAACCCTCGCATTATCCAAACTATTATCACTAACTTTTTTCTCGAACATCCGATACCGCATAGCCGCCTGAAGAGGCTCAGAGGAGGTGAGGATCCAGGCCCATGCGATCACGTCGTCTACCGAATAACCCCTATCCGACAAATACTGAAGCGCTTCATCATTAAAAACGAAAAGGAGGGCCTCGTCCAAGGATTTTTCGTATCTACTGTTTGGGATGTTCTCGGAAGGTTCTGACTCTAACAATGGATGAACATAGCGTAGATAGTCTGCTACCACCGTCGCGGAGGCCAGGCGTGCCTTAGGATACCGGAAGTTCTTGGCTTTGTGTTTCCCCCCAGCTCTCATGGAGGAGCCTCTCTTAGCGTTGGGGGGATGGTATGACAAATCCATGCTGTGGCTTTTGGGTTTTGCAATATTGACATCATACCCACAATTTTCCAATACAGATACTAGGTATGATGAAGGAGACGACGAGGGCTTCTTAGCCTTGCCGCGCTTCTCCTCTGGTGTCGCGCGGGAACGATGAGCCGCCCCATGGCTGTTATCGATCAATTCGAAAGAAGGTTCGGTATGAGCAAACCGAACGACCGTTAACTTATGGCCATATCTCTGAGTAGTAACGAGGCGGTGTGGTATTTTCGACAATAGCTGCGAGCCATATCGGGTTGCGGCGAGAGGCCCAATGTCGGCAGTCCAGCGGTGAGGGGGTCCATCCTGCGGAAGTGTTAAGAACTGGCTTTGCAACGGGTTGTAGAGGGCGGGAGCTGCATACCAGTAGATGAGGTAATGTTAAACAACTAGATACCACTCGACTAGACTTACAGCCTGCCAGCCGGCTTGGAACGCAGCTGCTAATGGAGGACATCCATCGAGCTTGGACAAAACTCCCTTGCAAGGCACCCAGGAGAGAAAGGGGGAACTGGATTGGACAAGGAAATTTCTAATTTAATCAATCAATGATGGCAGGTCTCCGAATTGCCTTGCGCGGACCTGGCATGTTATCGATCGGTTTCAGCGGAGAAATGGGCTTGTAATCCCCTTCTCTGTGAGGAAACGGAGGCAAAATGGGAGCTTTTTTAAGGGAGTAGCCGTTTAGTCAGCCGGGTAGGAAAATCCATTCGGATAACAGGTCACGTGAAGAGCTTAAAGCCACCACAGGGTTCCTGGATCGCCGCCGCCAGAAGAGAACGACGTCTCATTTAGCCTCGCCATCCAACATCCTCCTCTAGGGCTAGTGTGTGTGTTGATTAATCTCGTCTTTGTTCTGGTGTCCTGTCAATTTGTGTAGCACACGCTTCTTGTGCTGGTACTCCTGCGTGCTTTGTTGCTTGGCTACTTGGCGTCTTGTCACGTCCTTCCAATCCCCTGCATGACTGACTAAATTCGCAAAAAAGCCTGGCGTTCCCCATCGACCTAGCCTGCCGAAACATTTCGCGGGACAGACAGGGCTTATCGAGCGTCACAACTTCGGCTGGAAAGATCGTATTAAATGCTTTCATAGTCCTTTTCCATATTTGCGTTCTTGGACCTCTCTACGAAGGCGAAACTTGTGAACTTGGTATCTCTCTCGATCTCTCGACCCTTTCACCCCCCCCTGGTACCTTAGATCCACTTCGGTTTGAGCGTGATCCAGCATGGAGACACGTAAATCGGTCGCATCAGCGACCACAAACGGGCAACTTGCGTCTCCGCAATTACACTCGGATTCATCCTCATTCCCAACTCCAGGAAAGCGGAAACGCGTCCGCAGTCCAGACCATGAATCTCCCAACGCCGACGCCGACGACATATCCCATCCACCCGACACGTCGAAAGGAGAGCCGCTTGATGAAACCTTGAAGGACCTCCTACAAGTTCTGGAAAAGTGAGTGCCTTCGAACTTCCGTTGTCCGCTGTCTCCGAAGGTGGACATGAGACTTTGTTCCTAACCCCATTTTTTTGCAGATACGATTCTGACCTTGGTATTCTGAAATTTCCCCTTCCCCTCAATTCTACCGTCGAACCGGATCGTAAACGTGCCAAGATATATGATGCTACGAACGATTCGCAAACAATAGAGCGCAAAGTTACAGCGGGCCAATATAAATCTATTCAGGAGGTAATTGAAGATGTTGAGACAGCTTCCAGCTTAGTTATCGAACGACGCCGCGAGTCAGAAGCCACTACGAATAAATCAGATAATTCTCGTTCTTCGACTGAATTAGTCAATCTTTCCCGAATATTTAAGAAACATATGGACAATTTCATCCTCCGGAGTCCTTTCCAAGGCTCCTCGCTTGTCAAAAACGGGTCTCAGGAGCTTCAGAAGAGTGATTCCCAGAATAGAGAGAATAACAAAAGGACGTACGATCGGGAAGACAGAATGGTTCTAACGCTCTACGGAAATGCCCCTCGCGGGAGACATTTGTTTTCGAGTCTGCAACACTCAATCACCTCGAAGTCCCACCCGCGCAATCCAAACAAACCAGTAGCGATAGGGTTACGGGCCACAATCAACGATGCGACGTTGCCAAATGGCATTACTGTATCCAAAGTCATTCCTTTCAACGTCAAAAACGTCGAGCCCGATAAAGAGGGGGGCAGAACCATAGAAGACGTGTTTCCAGCTCGCCCAACCCTTCCCCAGTTGCAACCTCCACACAAACCGCGGTCGTCGAACAGTTCAAAGGTCACATGGCTTGACCCATATGAATTCGCTACAGCTGCAAAATACCCACCAAACGAAAAACGAGGATATAGCTATTTATCACTTCCTTCTGGAGATTGGCTACATTACGGCTATGACCCTTCTGTTCGGCTCGGAAATCGAAAACAAAGGAGCGACGTGAACATTGGGATAAAACCGTCAAAGCCTTTCCAGAATTTATTCGACGATAGCAGCGCAGCATTTCGAGGCCTTTATTCATCATTCGCCCCTTCGTTTGATAGTTTCGGTGCCGTTATACCTGAAGACGCTAAAGCGCAATTTTGGTGGGAAAAATCTGGCAAACATCGTTTACATGCCTTATTGTCGGTTGGGAACGATATTGAAACCGAACCGACCAGCATCCAGAGCTCAAACTCACAAATTCAGTCATTAGATGAAACCAACCTCGAAGAGGCTGTGAAGTCATATGAGCCAGAAGAGGGCAATGTCTTTGTCGAACAGCAAGAAAACGCTGATGAGGGGCACCATGATAAAGATTTGGAAGAAGTACTTGAACACATTTCGGATCTTTTACGCACATTGAATTCCTATCGTCAGATTCGAAGCCTTGGCCAACCACTCCCTGCCCCCCCCGGGAAACAGAACGACGAAGCAGCTACACCTTCAGATGTCTCATCGCCGTCAGCTACGGAAGTAACAGTGTACGAAACTTTAAAATCAAGTTTGGCCGCAATGATAGCCACGCTACCTCCATATGCTGTGTCGAAGTTGGATGGAGACCAGTTAGCTGAGCTAAATGTCAGCAAAAAAATTCTGTTGGAAAGTGCAGACTATCCCGGAACAATGGAGGAAGATGACTATTCTCTGCAACAGAAACAGGCACCCAGGGTTTCCCAGACACCAAATGTGGTTCGTGCCCCTCCTACACCAAATATGAACCAATCTCGGCCCTCACCGTATCAGACACCGCCAACCGCACCCAGTGCTCCATTGCCGCGAGGATATCCATCCAACACCCGATCAAAAGCAGTCCCAATGAACCAGACATCCCATCAAACATATGGGGCAAGGCAACCGCCTTCGTCCATCCACTATCCCCCCAATAATTCACCTCAGCCATACAATCCGTCTCGACAGCCAACGTCTCAACGCCCTGGATACACGCAACCTCAATTCTCACAGCCAGCAACTCCGCAGTATAATCAAAGCAATATCCTTCAGCAGTTCCAGAGGCCAACTCAGAACGGTATTGGGCCGTACCCCCCTCAACGAATGGCTTCTCCCGCACAGGCTTCGCCTCAGCCCTACCCACATCGAACAAGCCAGCCACCTTACCAACAACGACCACAGGATAGCCCGTATGGTTCACCTGCTGGTGGTCCACACACTGCGTCTCCCCAGAGACATCCTAGTTTCGGCACATCTCCACAACGGCATGCGTACATGAATTCTACTCCTGCTAATTCCCAGCCGAGATATTTCCAACAGCAAACCCCGCAACCCCCACACTTTCCAACTTTTGGCTCTTCGCAAGCCAGCCCAGCACCAGCGGGATATTCCAACAGCGCTGCGGCAATGACTTATGCCCGAAGTGCAGCTGAACAAGCTGCCCTTATGGACCGCAACAAAGCCCAGCTAGCCGAGCACCAACGCCAAAAGCCCAACACCCCACAACCAGGATCTTCGAGCCGCCGATTCAGTGGCCAGGGAAACCTTCCACCAGGTAATCGACAGAGTGGTGCACCGGTGGGATCTACGTCAGGCACGACGCAATAAATGGGCAACACAAAAATCAAAGAATATGCGGAGGACATTATTACTTAATACATCAAAATCAGCGCAAACAATAATTCTTCTTGCTTGTCATTATAGATGTTCTTCTACGCGACTTTATTATTTTTATTTCCATTTTTCTGGCTTCAGAAAGAACAAAAAAAACCTTGTATTCTTCGACTGGTTTCTTAATAGTTCAACAGATTTTTAACGATGAGATTTTTTAATTTTTTAGTCTCACCGTTGTACTCCGTTTTCTTTCGTACTTTGTCTTCTTGGCAACTTTTATTTTTTTTTTTTTTTTTTGCTAACATTTTAATCAAACCTATTTTATGTGACAATACGATGCGGCGATTTCAAACCTTACTCACTCGAGACAGCTAATATATTTACTCCAGTGACCAAAATTCGGGAGGCAGTCTTGATTCTTATTCCGGTTTTAGAGTTCTCTTTCTCCCTATTACCATCTTCCCACCATACGACTTTGGCCAGTAAAGGAAAAAGCAAGGACGTGGGGTAGAAAGCAACAGTTTCTATATTTTTTTTTTTTTATTTTTTTTTTGCTGTTTGATCGCTTTCATTTTTTAATACGGTTTTAGCTAGATTGGGCTACATATTTCCACAGTAACCCCGAGTCAAAAGCAATCCTCCTTTTTATTCTTTTTGTTTTGGCCTTTGATCCGCTAATCTTCATGATATGAATTTCTTCCCG